>WAAF01003216.1:122416-143636 GCA_013400475.1 Tricholaema leucomelas | reverse complement strand
GTCCTACTGGCCACACTGTTCCTGATACAGGCCAGGATGCCATTGGTTCTCTTGGCCACCTGGGCACACTGCTGGCTCATCTTCAGCTACTATCCACCAGTACCCCCAGGTCCCTTTCCTCCTGGCTGCTCTCCAGCCACTCTGTCCCCAGCCTGTAGCGTTGCTTGGGGTTGTGGCCAAAGTGTAGAACCCTGCACTTGGCCTTGTTATATTTCATCCCATTGGCCTCTGCCCACCCATCCAGCCTGTCTAGGTCCCTCTGCAGGGCTCTCCTACCTTCCAACAGCTCCACACCTGCTCCTAGCTTGGTGTCATCCGCAAACTTGCTGATGCTGGACTCAATCCTCTCATCCAGATCATCAATAAAGATATTGAACAGGAGCGGGCCCAGCACTGACCTCTGGCATCCAAAGTACTAAGGCAATTCACTGCTGTGTCCTTTCCTCCCGGAAGGATGGAAAATGTTACAGATTCCTATGAATACCCAGAATTCCTCTTTGAGAAAGTGTCACTTGATGTTGCTACTCAGCTGTGGTAGTGATGAAGGAAAAAATATGTTGTATATATAGATTTAAGTGGTCACTTAATATGTGGTAAGTAGACATGGTTTGGGTAGGTAACCAACAAAGGGATGTGGATGTTTGATCTACATTCTCTGTTAGTTTGAATGCAGCAGTGGGCACCTGTGTGAATCACAGCCCAGCATGTATATAGGTGGCAGAGTGAACACTGCCCTGCCCAGACCTACTGAACAGAACCCACAGAGACAGCACAGATCACATTCATCCAGTGGCTGGAGCAAGAAACTCTGTACCATTGGAAAGAGCTTACTTCCTCTAAGCACAACATTCAGCTTTGTGCTGTATCCTGGATATATGCACTGAAACATTCAGCTTTGTGCTGTTTCTTGGATACATCCACTGAATAATAACACAATCTCTTCAATGAAACCCTTAAGCTAGTTCACTATGTGTTAATGTAAAGACAGAAATACAAACATGAGTGTGAAAGGGCCTCAAAACACTGCCTCAGAATGTGAAACATTTCACCCATGGAAATGATAGGAGAGTTTATATTAATTTATAGAATATGAGAGATGGGCTAGATTTGTCTTCAGGGAGGCCTGTTTTGATGAACCTTTACATTTAATCACTGTTTCATTCCCTCTCCCTCTTGTAGACCACTTCCAGAATAAATAAACTTCCCATTTCATCCTTACTTTTATGATGATGAGGTTTGAAATCTGCCAGCCATTGTCGTTTAAGATGTTTCACATCCTTCTGGGTGTTTGTTTGGATTTTATGTCTTTGAAGAAACAGACTGTGGGTGCTTGTTTTCCATGTACAGCATGCAAGGTAAGTGCAAATGTTTAGTAGTGTACTAGATACGACTCTTGGATTTTGCAGATGGGAAGCAGAGGGATACTCTCAGGGTTACAAAGCCATCTCTGTGTAAGGCTGGATGGCCTGGAATAGAACAATGGGAGGGGGAACTAGAAAAGTAGCAAAAAACCAAAGTAGAAACAAAAAATACACATTAAACTGGAAAAAGCTGAAAAGTGAAATCCATCCCATTTCTATAAACACATGTGGAAGAAATAACACCTAGTCTTTTTATTCTTGGCTTCATTCCCCTCCTCCTTTACATTCCAAGAGAAGATCTGCCAACTTCTGGCCGTATCCATTTCTCTGCTGTTGTTTGCCAGCATTAGTGCACTCTAGCACACATTCTTTCCTAAGACTTCAAAACGAGTCATTTGTTAGGTCTAACTGTTTAAAGAACCCTCCCACCCTTCCCTCCTTTGCTCATAGCAAGCTGGGTGGTATTGAGCACATTCGCATAGCCCAGCTTACACCCTCCAGGCTTGGCTGAAGTCCTTTGACTGAAAAGGCTCTTGAGCCAGACTTCACACTACATGCCTTGTGTTGCTGTAGATCAGAAGACCTTGCATCAATACATCTGAATACATCTAATGCCCTCTTCATCCTACAATATACATGGAGCCAAACACACCCGTGTTTTGCTTATTAAAGCCTCTCAATGCAGAGCTTCAGTGCTTCTGTTCTGCAAAGCGTTTCTACATCCTAAGATCAGGATCAGCTTATCGTTTGTTACACATATAAACAGAGGCTGGATTCACGTCTATACAAAAGGCTAACTGTTTTTGCATTTAAATTGGACTCTGTGAGGAGCAGGCTCTAGACAAATGGTTGAATTTTACCAAGAAAGAGGAATTAACATCACACAAACATAAAACATTGAGTGAATTAGGGTGTAGACTATCCATTCTTTGCACACAATAATGTAAGAATGGGGATAGTTTCAAATCTGGTGTAAAATGAGTCAACATCAACAACTCTGCTAAAGCTGCATCCACTTCAAACAGGTCTTAATTTGTCTCTGGAGCAGCAAGAAATGCTTCAATCAGCTTATTTCCAAGTTCAATGATTTTAAGGTAAGCCTGGTTTATAAGAATAGCCACCGCTGGGGATTTCTTTTATAGCTCAAAAAACATACCACACTGAGAGCTATTAGAATACAGGAAAGGATTCTTGTGTTCTCCACTCTCTTTCTTTCCTCCAAGTGAGATGACACTTGCAAGGACCTGCTGAGTTATTTGCCTGACATCACCTCATGTGCAGTGGAGTGAGGAACAGAAACAAGAGTTGCTGATTACTCACTGTCACTCTCTAATGTAGCAGCATCCTCAGCCACAGAGCTCTGAATTTTCATGTTGAAGGGATTCTATATAGTATATGGGATGCAGAAGATGAGTAAGGAACCACTGGCTGGCTGAAGCTTTTAGGCTTGGTTCATCCAGCAGCAAGGTAGGGCATATTCAGATACAACTTCTTCAGTGTTTGGTAGTGTTCAGCTCTGGGTTCATGGCTCACTTACTGTTATGAAAATGGGCTCAGTGTTGATGTGCTTCCTACAAATGATACAGATTTTTACGGATGAGAAAAGAAGAAACTAGTGTTAAGATTACATCATGTATTAAGCAGTTCTGTATGCCAGTCTCCCAGAGGTTGTGTTTAGCACGTTTCTGCATTGAGGCAGACAAAACTCTCTCTGAGGGTCAAAAAAATCAGTGTTTAGGATACTGACAAAGCCAAAAACTGCACAGTTAATAACCTGGTAGGCTCTCATTTGGGAGATTTTGCAGAGAAGAGTGTTACTTAAAGCTAACTGCTGTTGACCATCGAAGAAATGAGGAAAGATACTGTAATCTTATGCAATTGCAGTTTTGGTCTGTTCCCTTGACCTGGATTAACCTTTTCCCTTTTATCTGCATTTTAATTCCAAACACCTCGCTTGAATGTGACTGTATCCAGGTCTCTGCTAAAACCTTCAATGAGTGACATCGTCAGCAGAAGGAAGTTTGAGCTCTATTATTATTTCATACAAACGCTGCAGAGATCCTCAAATCTCCCATCATTATTACTGACTTTGGTCTCCAATGAGATGTTCAGTATCTGGCTGAACCTAGTTTCTTGATTTCTTTTTCAAGAGCCATTTAAAAGACAAGTTTCTTCCTCTTCATTCACTACGTATAGGCACACACAGTGCATAAAGGCTGGGCCCAAATTTCTCAGGCAAACAGGAAGCAATGACCATTAAAACTTTTATATAAGTATTTCTAATTAATTGAGTGGAAAAGAATCAATTTATGTGCAGCTCACCTTCACCACATTATGACTAATGACTACTCATCAGCTGTGCATTCTCTCAATTCATTACATCACCCCCAAATGCAATCAATATTAAAAGAGATCATGTTCATTATAATGTGCACACTGTTCTGTACCCTGAATACAGCACATAAAACTTGTTGGGTCTCATCAATAAAAAGCCCAGAGCTGCATGAAAATTGCTGGGTCGTGAAACTATGAAGCTATTAAACCTTCCTCTTCTTTATATGGGCCTGAGTAACTAATTCTATTAGACATTATTATTACTTTCATTGTTTGCATTATATTAATACCTAGAGGATTTATTAATGGACTAGGACTCCAGCTGCTCTGTTTCCAGTAGCTGCTCACATCAAAGTGAGAAATTCCCTCGTATGGTGTCTTTGACTTACTTTTAAAACCATTCCAAATTGGTTTGGATAATGGCCATATGGGTAAGGCAAATATTGCTACAGGGACTGAAAACTGGCCGGTAGACAGGACTCCATAATCCATAACGAGTGCACAGCAAGGATCAAATTGATGGCCCCATCATAGGAGTAACATGGACAACCTGGGAACTGCAGGTCCTGGACGCTTGGAAAAGTAACAGTGCCCTGCAGCAGTGGGTGCAAGTAAAAACAAAGGTTCTTAAAATTGTTTTTGGAGACATTTCCTAATGTCTTACCTGGAAAGAAACTCAGCTGCCAGACTATATGGTTTTGATCTATGAAGTGTAGAAATTCCTTCTAGGCTTTGGTTTAGCTTCTGCTTTCACCTAATAGAACAAAAAAAAGAGTAAGAACCATCTCCTCCAAAGAAGTAGTGGGCAAGGATAAGATAGTTTGGTTGCAGCACTTAGCTTATTGAGAAAGATATGATAGTGGCCAGGTTATACTACAATAGGGCTTACATACAATAGGGCTTCTCCATCTTCATAGATGCCTCAAAAAACAAGTTCCAAAGTCTTGAAACTGCAGGATATTGAGGGCTCCTTAGGCTGGTTAGAAAGGACTAAGCCTTTTCACTGCTCTGAATCTCACCCACCTCAGTACCGAGGAGTGCCTGAAAGTTAATCCCATGATGAATGGTCTTCATAACGTTGGCTGTTCCTGGTCCACATCAAACCTGGCATTAAACAGCAGTCTCAATAAAAGATCAGAGAACCATGAGCAACTTAGGCTATCACCTTGAAGATTGTGTTTGGGGTGCATTCCTGGGGCTCTGGGAGACATTTCTAATGCCACTAACATCTTTCCTTTTCACATGCAGAGAGATAAAAATGGCAAGCTATCAGGGAGAGGAGCAATAAGACCAAGTGTTTCCTGAAGACTAACCTAACAATGTAGGCATCACTCTGAAATACCATGAGATAAAAGTGACTCCTAATAAGACAAAACCACAACAGATGTTAACAAGGTAGTGGCTTCTTCTAATCTCATAATGACTATTTTTTTTATTCTTTCCCTAGAATTTATTTTAAGTTTCTTTTCCTGAAAGAGGTTACCAGGAGATATTTTTTTTCCCTAAACAGATAAACCTCTGCAAAGCTGCAAGAGACTGGAAAAGGGCCTTAAAACGAGACGTTTCATGCATTGCCACAACTGGGAACCATTGCATCGCTTATGTCTGTTGTGAATGGGCATGAATCACTCCTCACCTTTTTACTGTGAAAATCTGAGTTTAGAGAATAGAAATGTCATTTCACATGAAGCCAACATTCACAAAATAAACTCATTTTCTCCCTTGCTCTCTAGAACTGCCCAGTAGTTTTCTCCCTTTTGATTTGTCAAGCATTCCACATTTGTATATTTATAAATTCCTCTTTTGCAGATTGATATAACAGATGTTAATTTAACTTTTAAACCTCAGAGTACATCAGTAGGATTTGAGGTCAATGCTAAGTTAGCTACATCCCAATAATTTTAAAAGTGTGTTGTTTGGTTGTTTTTTGTTGTTGTTTAGTTTTTTGTGGGGTTGGGGGGTTTTGTGTGTGTTTTTTCTGTTTTGGTTTTGTTTGTTTGCTTGTTTGTTGATTTGGTTTTTTGTTTCCTTTGGGCTTTGGGGTTGAGAGGTTTTTTGCATATCTGAAAAATATTTAGAATCATAGAATCAACCAGGTTGGAAGAGACCTCCAAGATCATCCAGGCCAACCTAGCACTCAGCCCTATCCAGTCAACTAGACCATGGCACTAAGTGCCTCATCCAGTCTTTTCTTGAACACCTCCAGGGATGGTGGCTCCACCACCACCCTGGGCAGCCCATTCCAGTGCCAATCACTCTCTCTGACAAGAACTTCCTCCTAACATCCAGCCTAGACTTCCCCCTGCACAACTTGAGACTGTGTCCCCTTGTTCTATTGCTGGTTGCCTGGGAGAAGAGACCAACCCCCACCTGGCTACAGCCTCCCTTCAGGTAGTTGTAGACAGCAATGAGATCCCCATGAGCCTCCTCTCCTCCAAGCTAAACAACTCCAGCTCCCTCACAGGATTTGTGTTCCAGGCCCTTCCAGCTTTGTTGCCCTTCTCTGGACACATTCCAGCACCTCAACATCTCTCTTGAATTGAGGAGCCCAGAGCTGGACACAGGACTCAAGGTGTGGCCTGACCAGTGTTGAGTACAGGGGCAGAATAACCTCCCTCGTCCTACTGGCCACACTGTTCCTGATACAGGCCAGGATGCCATTGGCTCTCCTGCCCACCTGGGCACACTGCTGGCTCATCTCCAGCCTACTATCTACCAGTACCCCCAGGTCCCTTTCCTCCTGGCTGCTCTCCAGCCACTCTGTCCCCAGCCTGTAGTGCTGCTTGGAGTTGTTGTGGCCAAAGTGCAAAACCCTCCACTTGGCCTTGTTAAATCTCATCCCATTGGCCTCTTCCCACCCATCCAGCCTGTCTAGGTCCCTCTGCAGGGCTCTCCTACCTTCCAACAGATCAACATCTATTTAGCAAAATAAAACCTGAGGAACCTTCATGTTTCGACCATTTGCTTTCAACTGATCTGCATGTAAAGCAGAAACCCTGGATAATATTTAGAGACAATGTGCACAAAAGATGTGCTGGTTTATAAGCACAGCTGAAAGCTAACTAAAATCATAAATAAAAACTTCCAATATTCAAATTGGGATCTACCTGTGAGCTGTAGAAGATAATCCTCATTAGTAGAGATTCTCTAAGTGGTGAAGAAAAAAAACCAAGATACCTGCATATGCTGCACCAACACATTACCAACTGGCTGTATGAAACCAAAGGGACTGTCAACAAACACAGCAAGAGTTAACTGAAACCAGAATTTTGCATTCTGAAGTACCTGAAGGAGATCTACAAGAAGGATGCAGAGGAACCATTTACAGAGGTCTGTAGAGATAGGATGAGGGCAGTGGTTTGAAATTAGAGAAGAGTAGATTTAGACTGGATGTTACAAACAAGTTATTTAGCATGAGGGTGATGGAAGACTGGAACAGGTCACCCAGGAGGTAGATGAGGCCCCATGCTGGGAAATATTCAAGGTCAGGCTTGACAGGGCTCTGGGCAACCTGATCTAGTGAAGGGTGTCCTTGCTGACTGTAGAGGGGCTGGACTAGATGACCTTTGGAGGTTCATTCCAACCAAAATAACTTTAAGATTGTATGATTCTCTCCTTGTAAAACAAGAGGGCCTCTAGGGATTTTACTTTATTTTACAAACAAGTAACCCAAATATAATTTGTGTTGAAGTATCATTTCAAGCTTTTACACCAAGTACTATTTTGAATTCAGGGCTGAGTTTGGGAAACACTTAAAATCTTGGAACACCCTAATTACAAGAACATAGATTTTTCTATCCTATTCTGTAAAGAGCACTATCTAATTTAATTGGAGATCCTCAGACTGAAAGAAAGCAAAGTAAATAAAACAGAGAGTAGGATACAAAATTAGTTAGTAAAGAGTCTTGAAACACCTTTGTTTAGAGAAGATTCCAAGTTACAAATCATTCTTTTCTTTGCTCAGGGAAACTTCTGACCACACATTGACCGTCATTCAACACAACACTTTGATTCTAGGCACACAAACATATTTCACCAGAGATAATCAAAATGCAGGGACCAAAGGCAGTTTATTGTCTAGCTCTCACAGAAATAAAATGCTTTATTGAATCAGAGACTTTATAGTTGGACTCTCTTCCCATCAAAATACACAAGACCAGTAATGAACTGTGAAAGACCAGTGAATTCAAACTAGATGCTTTCAACAGTGTTAAGGGAATTATACTGAACTTAAAATCAGAGCTACCACACCTAATAATTCAAGCCAGTATTTGCCCTTCTCCTGAACACAGCCTAGTATGCCAACTCTCCTCAACCACTTCTCTTTCCATGGAAATATCCTTGTTGCTGTTTACACAAGAGAGTGCATCTTCATTGTTCCTACTTCCAACTCACCTCTGGAAATGGCTATTGTTTACAAGCTTATTCTGAATGTGATTAGAAAACAGACTCAACAACTCAAAACCACTAACAAAAATCACTTTAGAAGATCAACAAGTGACAACTCTTTACACAACAGAATGTTACATTGTTTGTAATTCAGGCACCTTGGCCTCCATGCTCTTACTATTTACACCAGCATAAATCAGAAACAATTCCACCAAGTTACTCAAGTGTGTAACTACCTTGGACTAGAGGTAAGACTCTTTGAATACACTTTCCCATCATCGGCCTACAGAGCTGGTAACTAAATGAAAACATCCCATACCTTCCTGGCAGGATTCTACAAAAACCCAAAAAGCAGGATGGAAACATAGAAATTAATAACATTTGTCAGTATTATCCAGTTAGTGGTGGACACTGCAGTGGAGTTTAAAGATGATGTCTGATGGTAGGCTGCAAAAAAAGAAAAGGACCGAGGGTTCATCCCCTATAATGAAATAATTATTAATAACCTGTCTGATTTCCAGATATCTTCCAGAATGTTTTGAAAACATCCTTAGGAATTCAAGATCAATGGTGACAATGACTTGATATGACAGACAAGCTACAACTCCATGCCACAGAGCTTTGTGAGTTAGTAAATCATTGGAAGGGAACTGTAGCTGTTAGAAAGCCAGCTACAAGAAAAATTGGTGGGTTTCATCCAATTATTCCCATGGATTTTAGCAAGCAGTGTAAATCAGTTACATGGAAGTCAGTCCAAACTGAGATGAGTTTTCTGTTTGCTTGTCCCACTCCTCCTGTTCCTTTGGAGCAGTAACTGCCTGCACTTCTTTCTCCACACTAAGTCCTAGAGAATGGACCAGGCAAGGACATAGCCAGCACATGCTTCCTCACAGGGCTGAAAGTAGAACTACTGCCTCAGTCCAGAAACAATCCTGTGATGATCTGCAGAACCAGTGTAGAATGAAAAATGTAATGGAAGAAACAACTTTCTCTTCAAATGTTGTGTCTCGCTTCATAGATGTGACCACCATTAATATCATATCATCACAAGCAATCCTCTAGCCCACCAACCCTGAGAAATGCAAGATTCCCCCATCTGGTGCTCACTTACAGAAGCAGGTACAAGAATATCTCTGCTAAGTCCAAGAAGTTACACTGGCCTGACAGTGGTGCTGGGGAGAGGCTTAAAGTATCCACGGACAATGTTTTATTAAGAAGATGAATTTTAAGCTCATTTTCCTGCATCATCTTCCATTGAAGTTTCTCTGCAGTTGTCCTTGTGACCCATTTTCTAGGCAGTTAGGAGTCTGTGTGTGTGTAAAGACCACTCCATTAGAAAATACTTATATTTGAGAAATCATCCACTCATCTCTTTTCCCCTCAGTGTCCTTTTAGCAAGCAGATAATGAAGTGAGCAGCAGTGAACCTTAAAGTGATACTTGGAGAGTACTCATTGCTAATTCATTGCTCACAGTAATTCTTCCCAGCAGAGATGACAGGAAAGGAGTGGCAAGGGCTTCTCCGTTCTGTTTTGATTTGTGCTTTCCTTCTAGAGCAGTTTTTAATAATAAAAAAAACAAGGCTTGCTTCATCATTTCATGAGTTCCTATTCTCTAATTACTTCATCCTTCTTCCTTTTCCAACTCCAGTGCAGACTGCTTCTAGTCTGGCTGCATCAGTAGGCTGGCTGGGGCAAGCTCAGAGGGTTCCTTTTCCAGCAGAGGCTTATGGTGGACACTCCAAGGAGCCTGGGGAGTACCCTTCACCACTCCCATGGGCTGACAAAATTTCTTGCCAAGAGGAACCTCTTGTTGACAGCCTTGTTGTTTCTCCTCTTCCACCAAAGAAGTCTTTGCTGCTCTGTTATATGTTATATGCTGTTCTTCCACTGCAGAAAATAGATCTACATTACTGAAAGCCATCTCAGAAGCTTCACAACAAATAAACTAAAAGAAAACTAATGGCAGCTTTGAGAAAGGAAAACTATGAAAGGCATTTGAGGGTGTCAGAGGGACGGAACAGGCTGCCCAGAGAGGCAGTGGAATCTTCATCTCTGGAGACGTTCAAAATCCGCCTGGCTGCATTCCTGTGTGGCCTGCCCGAAGTGAACCTAGTTTAGCATGGGCATTGGACTGGATGGTCTCCAGTGGTCCCTTTCCAACTCCTATTATTCTGTGAATTGGAGTCATGCAATTACAAAACCAACTCATGCCAAGAGAAGAGGAAAAACTCAAGAACTTTCTTCAGATTTTAAGAAATTATTTGCCCAAGGCAAATTTTGTGGTTTTCTGGTTTAATACATGAGCCAACCAGACAGCCAACCGTGTGCTGGGCTGCATCAAGAGAAGTGTGGCCAGCAGGGCAAGGGAGGTGATTCTCCCCCTTTACTCTGCTCTCGTCAGACCCCACCTGGAGTACTGTGTGCAGTTCTGGAGCCCCCAACACAAGGACATGGAACTGCTGGAGCGAGTCCAGAGGAAAGCCACGAAGATGATCAGAGGGCTGGAGCACCTCTGCTATGAGGACAGGCTGAGAGAGTTGGGGCTCTTCAGCCTGGAGAAGAGAAGACTTTGAGGAGACTTTATAGTGGCTTTCCAGCATCTGAAGGGAGCCTACAGGAAGGCTGGGGAGGGACTATTGACAAGGTCTAGTAATGTCAGGACGAGGGGGAATGGGTTTAAGCTGGAGGAGAGGAGATTTAGACTGGATGTTAGGAGGAAGTTCTTTACAGTGAGGGTGGTAAGACACTGGAACAGGTTGCCCAGGGAGGTTGTGGATGCTTCCTCCCTGGAGGTGTTTAAAGCCAGGCTGGATGAGGCCTTGAGCAACCTGCTCTAGTGGGAGGTGTCCCTGCCTATGGCAGGGGGTTGGAGCTGGATGATCCTTGAGGTCCCTTCCAACCTAAACCATTCTATGATTCTATGAGAACAGCAAAAAATCAAGCCTGTGACAGAAAGACTGTCTGGCAAAATTAAACCACCTTCTCCAAAGTCAAAAGATCTTAGAGTTATTCACTGGCATGGTAGAACTTCCTTTAACATGTTAGAAAAAAACCATCAGATTATTTACCAGTCTTCTTACCTAAAATAGTTGAACCAGTTTTGCTCCAATTTTCAGCTAGGAAGAAAATCAGGCACCTGCTGTGAAAATAACGTGTTTGCAATAGCTGGATCTGATAAAGCTATAAATGAAAACAGAGCCTCCTAATGGGAAACATCAGGCATCTTCCTCTGGACAAAAGAGTTCTACACATGTTCACAATATTAGTCCAATCAAGCAAATGTGAGGCATATTTTTCTACTGGTTAATAAAGTGACTTCCCAACATGTCTAAGGACAGGATAGGCAATTTTGGCACTCTTGCAAGATGCCTATCCATTCAAGGATCCTCAAATATTTGTCTTTGCATATTTGTAACTGGTGCAAACCAGGTTCTCCAGTAACTTCTGTAGGTAGGGCTTATGCATGGTAATTAAGGCAAATCTTTAGAGAGACAGCAGTCTTTCTCCATCAGTTCTCACAGGATCATAGAATGCTTTAGGTTGGATGGAACATTTTAAAGTCCCAGCTCTGTCACAGTCTGCAGGGAAATCTGCAACTAGATCAGGTTGCTCAGAGCCTTATCTAGCCTGA
Organism: Tricholaema leucomelas; assembly: GCA_013400475.1. Classification (NCBI taxonomy): domain Eukaryota; kingdom Metazoa; phylum Chordata; class Aves; order Piciformes; family Lybiidae; genus Tricholaema lacrymosa; species Tricholaema leucomelas. The sequence continues at coordinate 131,920 of WAAF01003216.1, read as the reverse complement.
TCTGGAATGTTTCAAAGGATGGGGCAATTACCACCTCTTTGGGAAACCTGGGCCTGTGTTTCACCACCATCAGTGTAAAAAAATTCTTCTTTACAGGTAGTTTAAATCTCCCTCTTTTAGTTTAAAATCATCACCTTTTGTCCTGTCACAACAGACCTTGCTAAAATGTCTGTCTCCATCCTTCTTACCAGCCCCTTTAAGTACTGAAAGGCCAAAAAAAAGCTCTCAGAGCCTTCTCCAGGCTGAATGACTTCAGCTGTCTCAGCCTGTCCAACCCTCTGGGATTTTTTATAGCCTCCTCTGGACCTGTTCCGACAGTATGATGCCTTTCCTGTACTGAGGGCTTCAAAACTGGACACAGTGCTCCTTTTGGGGGTCTCAGCAGAGTGGAGCAGAAGGGGACAATCTCCTCCTTCCACTTTCTGCCCCTGCTCCACTGGATGCAACTCAGAATGCAACTGCCCATCTGGGCTGCAAGCCCACATTGTTGGCTCATGCTCAGCTTTTCATCACCAGAGCAATTAGGAGGTTCAGTTGCCATCTATAAGTTCCTAAAACTCAAAGTGGTCCAGGTGGTAGCCAGTGGGCCCTGGAAGCCTGATGTGTGCTTCTGTGCTGTCTGCTGCTATTTCACCTAGGGACTGGACACATATCTTCATTCATCTTGTCTCTGATTAAGAACCAAACACTCCTCAAGCAATCAGACATCTTGTTTAACATAAAAAACAGAACTTCAGTTGCTACTGTAGTGCAAAAGGTTTCTGGGGAGACCTGGACTCCTCATCACACCATTCCAGTTATCCTGCCTGAATGAATAAGGAATGTCCAAGTACATCATTTTGTGGATACACATTCCCCATCAGTATGCTGGGTATAACTTCACCTGTGATGAAACAAAGCTGTGAAAAGCTCTGTAAAAATTCAAAAAGATGATATTGTTGCTACCACAAGAGGCATCTGGTTTCTTGTGAGTGTGAAAGTTCTGTTGTAGTGTAATTCCTCATCAATAATCTGCTAAGTGAAGGACTGAGTGACCTCCTCACAGCAACACAAACATGGCTTCTGCTGTGCACTGAAACGGGCCAGATACATAATTTTGATTTCTCTGTCTCCTCTATAATCCACTACTCCTGTGTTACAAAGGTCAGGAGAGATCTAATAAGGAAGGAAATCCTACTCACCACATTCTGAAGGACAGGCAGGATGAGGATCTGCTGTCTCACACTCAATCAGATCAACCACGTTGGTCTCCGGAGGGCTGCTACACTCCTTCACAGCTGCAAACTGCAAACACACAGGGTGTGCACAAAACACACAGAACCCAAATTAATATAAAATGAGCTGGCTTGCTGAAATCCTAGGGGCAGACTGGAAGGGCTTTACACTCCAACCACAGCAGGGGGAAAAATGTCAGCCCGGCTTCTGGGATGACCCTTCCCCTGCAGATAATTTAACATTTGAGTTGATGACAGCCCCAATCTTTCTTTGCAAAGTGTGCAGTCCCAGTCTAGTAAAGAACTATTCATTCTCTTTCCTTGCACATCAACCTTTCCAGATGAAAGAACAGAAATTCATGGAAAAAGAAACCTCTCCATAGCACCAAGGGACACTTTGGAATTATTAAAAAGATCCACAACCACACAGCAAGAAACTGGAGAGAGAAGGAAGCAAGTCTCCCTTTCTGGCTCTCAACACCACTTTGTGGGGGCAATTTCAGTGTCCCACAGTAACAATCAAAGTGACACCTCCGACAGGATCCTCTGAGAGAACATGCTATAAAACTCAGACAGAACACTACAAGAACAGAGATAGACAAAAACAAGGTGAAGCACCATGCTGAAATAGTTTAGAGGGAAAGAGGGAAAACCTGTAAAGGGGGACTGTTTAGAGAGCAGAGGTAGGGGAGGAAAGAAACCATCTGTAAATAAGATGTTCCAGCAGAACATCTCATGGGATGAGATTTAACAAGGCCAAGTGCAGGGTTTTGCACTTTGGCCACAACAACCCCAAGCAGCGCTACAGGCTGGGGACAGAGTGGATGGAGAGCAGCCAGGAAGAAAGGGATCTGGGAGTACTGGTAGATAGTAGGCTGAAGATGAGCCAGCAGTGTGCCCAGGTGGCCAAGAGAGCCAATGGCATCCTGGCCTGTATCAGGAACAGTATGGCCAGTAGGACGAGGGAGGTTATTCTTCCCCTGTACTCAACACTGGTCAGGCCACACCTTGAGTGCTGTGTCCAGTTCTGGGCTTCTCAATTCAAGAGAGATGTTTAGGGGCTGGAACGTGTCCAGAGAAGGGCAACAAAGCTGGAAGGGCCTGGAACACAAACCCTATGAGGGAGCTGGTGTTGTTTAGCTTGGAGGAGAGGCGGCTCATAGGGATCTCATTGCTGTCTACAACTACCTGAAGGGAGGTTGTAGCCAGGTGGGGGTTAGTCTCTTCTCCCAGACAACCAGCAATAGAACAAGGGGACACAGTCTCAAGTTGTGCCAGGAGAAGTCTAGGCTGGATGTTAGGAGGAAGTTCTTCACAGAGAGAGTGATTTGCCATTGGAATGGGCTGCCCAGGGAGGTGGTGGAGTCACCGTCCCTGGGGGTGTTCAAGAAGCCTGGATGAGGCACTTAGTGCCATGGTCTAGTTGACTGGATAGGGCTGGGTGCTAGGTTGGACTGGATGATCTTGGAGGTCTCTTCCAATATGGTTGATTCTATGATTCTAAGGGCTGACAGGCTCAATGCTCCAGGGGTGGATTTCTGTGGCTAGATCACAGACGTAACAAGTGCAGCTATTTAAGCACAAGTTCATTTACATAAAATCTGTAGGTTTACAGCTGCTAATCTGCATGTGACAGACCTGTGGAAGAGAAGCAGCTACAACAGTTCTGTGAATTATCTTTGGCTGTGTAAAGCAGAATAGTTGTTGGATGAAAAGCATCAGAATAGCATCAAAACCCAGGCATGTGCAGAAATATACCAAAGTTTACATATCCCTAGGACAAGCCTAATCTGGCTGATATTAATGTGAAAAATGTATCCAGACATAGCCTCACAACAATGTAATCTTACCTGGCAGAACAGAGGGGAAAAGCAAATGGCACTTGGAGATTTTGTAGGTGTCATAATACCCAGGATTTGATACCCGTGACTGTAAAATCTTGTTTTCCTCTACACTAACTTAGAAAGAGCAAGAAAGCCTCACAACTGAGAAACAGTACAAAAGGAGTAGCAGCAGGCTACAAAATGAGTGAATTTCATGAGCTCTTTATAGTTGTATCTGCTCCCCATACAAAGTCCTGCCTTAGGATTGTTAATGCTGTGTCGATCAACAGCGGCTAAAAACCTATTCCAGTACCTTAACAGTTATGGAATTTTCCACCCCTGACATAGTATAATCCCCTTTTTTAACATAAAGTTCCCAAATAAACCACTTTAAGTGAACAGTAGAAATAGATAGCTTCTTGCTGCTTTTTGGAATCCTGAAGCCCCACTGAATTTAACACTCAATGGCTACATCAGTGCAGAAGAAAAAAAATCACATGCATGAAACCACAGGAATCCATTAGTGTGTAAGCAGCAATAATTAGCAAAGGGCCAGTGACTTCCACTGCCAGCCTGCAACAGATCATTTGCAGTAAATTATTAATGTATTTGACATCTCTCAGTTCAAACATGCTTGGTAAAATTTAACACAAGTGTGTAATAGACAACTAGGTTGGATTTGGTTTGGTTGATTCAGTCCATTACTTAGCTGCATAACTAGAATCATAGAATGAATGGTTTAGGTTGGAAGGGACCTCAAGGATCATCCAGCTCCAACCCCCCACCATAGGCAGGGACAACTGTTTCTATACCCTGCAAAAATATAACTGCCTACTGGAATTAATTGTGGGGATAGAGCTGATGAGTTGCAGGTCTTCTAGAGCACTGCTCTCAGGCAGTGAGCTTTTCTCTGTCCCAACATATGTTTCAGATTTTCCTATCCTTGGATATTTTGCAAGGTGTGTTTTTGGTGTCTGCTGTGAACAAATGATGGCATCATCACAACTCAGCACATTTGCTGGAGAAACAAAGTGCTGGTCAAAGAGGTCCACGAGAGTATGAAGGTGATCAGCTAAGGAACAACATGTTGAAACGAGGGTCAAGTCTCTTTGGTACTCCTAAAAGATGTTTGATAGCGTGTTCAAAAGTCGCTCACAACTCCTACCAGACATACAACCTAAACCACTTGCAAGACCTTCTTTGGACTGAGTAAAAATCTTTGATTTGCACTATAAATTTTCCATGCCTCTCAATCTCTCAAAGGAGACTCCTAGAAGAAAAAAAAAAAAAGTATTTTCTTTCTGGACTCAAAGATTAAGAACATTCACATTTCAAACCATTTAACTCAAAGATTCAGAACATTCTAACTTCAAGCCATTTGAAGTCAAATTCTTTTGTGACCGTGACTACTACAACATGTGGGTTTTGTGCCTTTCCAACTCTAGTTGGATGGGGAAGGCTTTAAAGCCTTGAAGTAGTATCTATACTAGAAAAACAGGTGCAGGTTCCCCAGTAAAAAGGTACATCCTCCATTGGAGTTTATTGTTCATCTTGTAAATGTATAAACTTTCAGTAGCCATTCCCACTGGCATAAATGTGCTTGTTCTAAAGAGTGCATGCTATTTAGCTAATGTGATGCTACCTAAACAGTGCTGAATGACACTGTGCACAGGCAAGCTTTCAGGGTAAGAAATGAGTCTCAGACTGAGCACAGAAGTAATCACAGACAATCATAGAATCATAGAATGATTATACCACATTTGCTATCTTCAGGTTTCTCTCAGCAGTGTAGTATTTTATTGCCATTAAGGATCAGGTCCTTAAATCAGATCTTATGGGGCCAAATCTTTTGATGCAACTTCAAAACCAAGAACATAAACAGGCCAGTATACCCAGATCACAGTGCATTTCTACCTACACCAGTGCAAAACTTGTGTATTCCCTCCCAAACCACCCAATAACACCCTAGCCATTTGTCTTTACAAGGCGGCAGCCTCTAATACAAAGACATTTAATTTCATCAACCCCCAAAATTAAGTTAACCATCTCATGTAGCACACAATACTTGGCTTCCAAGAAACCTTTCTTTCTTTCTTTTTTTTTTTTTCACAGAAGGCACACTTTTCCTGTGCAAACAACCCTGTGATATGTCATGTCATCACATTGCCATTTCCTTAATTTAGAACACAGTTCCCCAAGTGTTGTGTTCAAAGCTAACAATAACACTGGCTAATGGTTGCAATACATCCAGGCAGCTGTGAACTTTGAGGGATAACAATGAGGTAAGCTGAACTAGGGTTCACAGCAAAGCATTTGATGACTCTAGCAGTTATTTAATATATTTAAGATGTGAATTATTTGATGGATAATCTCAAGTGGATCCCTAACACTCTTTGATCCTTCCTGCTTCCCTTTCCACTCCACGTTAATATAGTCACCTGAGACGGATAGCTGGTAGGTGTCGCGTTCTCCTTGTCAGCGCAGCTGCTGGCATCTCTTACCGCTTCTGCGTAGAGGTTCTTCTTATAGGCATTCTGACTTCTGTAACAGAACACAAGCTGAAACAAGTGATTTTGCTTTGGGGAGAACAGATGCTGTTTTCTTCTCACACTATTATATAGGTATTTATAGAAGGGACATACAGCTTGTTTCCTTTCATTGATTTGAAAGAGTGTATTACTGTCAATTATTGCAAAGTGCTTTAAACAGCTTGTCAGGAAAAGAAGTCATGAAGTAGTGAAGTTCCAATACAGCCATTTCTACATTCATCTGCATCATTCATGGAAAAATAACTGTTTCAGAAGTTTCTAAAGTTTCTATTTACAAAGTCCTGAAAGCCTCAAAAAGCTTGGAGCTAAGATGTTAAACTAAGGCAGCAAAAAGCATGACCAAGAGAATATCTCCAGAGGGGAAAACGTCTGAAGCACAACCTGGATATGGAAAAGGATAGGAATAATCACCTCTAAGTGGCTAGTTCCATAAATTAAAAAATTATGATTTTTTTGCTGTTAAACATCAATCATTTATCAGGAAGTATTAAATTCCAACATAGAAAACACAGTCATAAGAAAGAGAATTAATTTACACTGCTGGAGTTCTACACCAATACATCTTTACTGACTTTACATGCATGGATTTTCCTCCTCCTAGACATCAGCTAACAAAATCAGCTTTACTCTCTTCTAATTCCAGAAGTCTCACGTTATAATACCCTTTCACTTGAAATTTAATAGACATGTACCAAATAAAGTGGGAAAATTGCTTTTATTTTCACATCACATTCACAAGGAGAGTGCATCTGCAGTGATTATCGTACGTTGCTTCCTTTGTGAAATTAGAATGTAAATAAAATGTGGGGGATGGATAGAAACAAGAAAAACTTGCCTCCACCATGGATTTTCTCACCAGATTTTCTGTAACATGTTCCTGTGCATTAAAACTTTTTCTTCAAAACATATAATTCTCTCCAGTGAAAGTTGAGGCTGAGACTGCTAATATGAAAAATGGTAAAACAGCGGTAAAATGATGGAAGAGGTTTCCCAGGGGTGTGGGTGAGGCCCCATTCCTGGAGACATTGAAGATCAGACTTAAAGTTGCTCCTCCTCACTGGAAGGGGGGCAGATAGAATGACCTTTGAGGGTCCCTTCCAGCCCAATGCAATCTCTGAATCCATGAAAAAGGTATCAGGTCTAAGGGCATATCCACAGAACCAAATGAAATTACAGAATTGTCAGGGTTGGAAGGGACCTCAATGATTATCTAGTTCCAACTGCCCTGCCAGGGGCAGGGACATTTTCCACTAGCTCAGTTTGCCCAGAGCCACAACCAGCCTGGCTGCATTTTGACATTTTCCAATGCTGTGGTGAGGCTGCTGGTCAAATTTTATCACCTGAACATGCCTGTTCTGCATTGCAGCTCATAATGCTGACAAAACTTGAGCCTGTTACTCAGGAGTTATAAAATCCATTGCACAGAGCTCACATACAGGCATGGTCTGATCTCACATACAGGATGCCCTGATCAAGACAATCATTTATTCTACATCTTGATTCACAGCATGGACAGTGGCAGATCACAGAAACACAGAATAGAATAGAATAGAATCAACCAGGTTGGAAGAGACCTCCAAGATCATCCAGGCCAACCTAGCACCCAGCCCTAGCCAGTCAACTAGAACATGGCACTAAGTGCCTCATCCAGGCTTGGCTTGAACACCCCCAGGGACGGTGACTCCACCACCTCCGTGGGCAGCCCATTCCAATGGCAAATCACTCTCTCTGGGAAGAACTTCCTCCTAAATGAGGCATGATGGAGGTTGGAAGTGACCTCTGCACCTCATCTCATCTAATTGACCTGCTTAGCAGGATCACCCAGGGTAAATCACACACAAGTTAATCACACATCCCCAAGCAAGTCTGGAATACCTTCAGAGATGGAGACTCCACAACCTCTCCGGGTAGCCTCGTCCAGTGCTCTGCCATCCTCCAAGTGAAGATGCCAGATGGACTTGGCAGGCATGGGGGCCTTCACGTGTGACCAATCACAAGTAGACAAGGCAATGAAATCAAGTTGACTGAGCATGTGCAAGAGGACAAATACATCTCAACCTAATCCCAGTCCTACTGTCCATTTTTGTATGGCCTTGGCCAGTTGACAGGGAGGGATTGTGGGTGCTAAATCTACGATTCAGGTATTTTTTGTTGTAAAAGAGTTGTTTCCTTGCTTCCTGAGGAAGAAAGTAAACTTGGCATACTGAACAGTTGAGTGCATGAACCTAACATTAACAACGGGCTTCAGCAAACTACAGCCACTGAACAACACACAACACACTTCCATATTCTTAGCTTCAAGTTCTCACTTCTTTTTTTCAAAATGGTAGGCACAGAGAGAGAAGAGATTTAACATCTTCACACCTTAACACACGTGTGCTAGTTTGAGTCTAGCTAGAATGTTTTGGTGAGAAGGACTAGATCATAGGCTGTGAAATGAAAACAAGAGTGATGTCTACTTCCCTCATTGCCTTGCTGAGATGTGTAAAAAAGGAAAGCAAAACTTAGATAAAGACACTTCACCTGCTGAGGAGCTCTGAGCTGCTGGCTGAACTGCATCTTACTCTCTAACCTCACCCTCCATTTTCTTTGGCTGATCCACCCTTGCTTTCTTAACCTCCCTGGCTGAACCTCCAATCTTCCTTGGGACTGGGGTAAGGTTGAGAGGCGTAGGGGCAGGTGAGGGGATGGCTGAGAGCCCCTCCTGGGGACTCAGGTTTCTGGGAGGGGAGCTGTGTTTCTGTATTACCTTTTTACCTTGTATATAACTGTATATATACTGTAAATATCTGCTTGTATATTGTGCTAGCTGTAAATATAAGCTTCATTCATATTTCCAGAGCTGGCTGAGTCTAGTCTGGGTGATTTCTAAAGTGTGGGGGGGCAGGGAACACCCAAACCACCACACCAAGCCATATTCTGGCTATTTTTCATGATAGTTTATATGACACATAGAACCACAGTATATATGGAAATAGAAGTATCTCACAATTAGTCTATTTTCTATGCATCACTTCTGAGTCCCAGGTCATGAAAAGACATCAGGCTAGTCTTGCCTTCAGGTTCGGATCTCTACCATTAGTTTATAGAAACAAGAAATGTGGCAGCTGCTCTACTTCTAAATGTAAATATACTAGGAACCACTAAATATGACTGGGAAATGTTTGTTTCCATAGTTGACTGCTTTGGTAGCTCAACTTTATATGCCCAGTGGAGTCTAGTTTTAAAATTAACCCAAACCACAAACCAAACTCCTGCAGGTGGAGGGCAGGTTAGCGTGAAGCAGAAGACTCATGATTTGGCTGCTGTCTGGCCTTTTGTTTGCTTACCTTTGAACACAAATATACATTTGAACAAGAGCCTCTGAGAACAGTTATCTGCCAAGGTCATGGCTGAAAGACTTTGCATTATTAAATGCTGGATGTCCAAGGGACATCAATTACATTTCATTTCACATCACACTGGGTTCTTAAGCAATGGCTGTATGGATTCTTCTTGTGGGGGAAAAAAAAATAAAGGAATCCTAAATCTGCACAACTCATTACAGCCATAGAAAATGCCAGGGAATACCTGTACAACAGATGTGCCCTAGGCTCACACCTCTGATTTTTCCTCCTTCTAATGTCAGGAAAACTGATTTCATATCCATTGCTGGAGGTAACAGCTTGGAAGATTGGTGTTAGAAAGTTAGTATGCTGCTTTACTCAAGTGCAAGGAAACTTTTAGGTGTCATTCTATGCTGAAAGGAAAGCAAAACCAAAGTGATGAGATAGGCTAGCAGAGAAGAGACAAACCCTACCAGACAGTTTCACAGATCTTAAGGGAAATGGAGGAAGTAAACAGCATGCTCTTGATCTCTCTCATCAATACAGATTATGGCTCCTGTTCAAATCTGATAGAATCATAGAATCAACCAGG
>WAAF01003216.1:0-122391 GCA_013400475.1 Tricholaema leucomelas | reverse complement strand
AACAACCCCAGCTCCCTCAGCCTCTCCTCAAAGAGTTTGTGTTCCAGTGCTCTCACCAGCTTTGTCACCCTTCTCTGGACACGTTCCAGCACCTCAACATCTCTCTTCAATTGAATTTGTAATGAAAATGTTTTTGCAATGAAGTTTGTTCTCCTTCCTCTCAGACACACATCACTCACTAACACCAATGTAAGCACTGCAGGTAAGGAACGCACCAGAAATCTCTGAATCATTCATAGATCTGGTTAGTGAAATACAAAGAAAGAGCAAGAATGATATGGCAACTTTCACCACCTGAGAATCACCTCAAGTTTTTCTCTTCTATAAAAGGCAGGACAACTCAAGCCTTGCACCACACGTTCACAGCACACATTTGGAAGCACTACCTGTGGCAGTAGGCAGCCAAAAGCCCCAACACCAGCAGGAGAAGCAGCACTGCTACACAGACTGTGATGGTGATGTTCCTCATCTTCACCCTCTCGGCATGTTGCTGCTCCCACCACTCCAGATCGCTGAACTGGCAGCGCTCCCCGACGTAGCCTGTCACACAGCTGCCAAAAGGAAGCGAGCACACCTTGTAACTGGCAGCAGAGGAAAAGCCCCAGATCATCACTTCAGTCATCTTGCCTATTGATTTACCATTGGCAACCTCTATGGAAATATTTGGCCAAATTTTGTAGTGGTGAAGAATAGAATAGAATTAACCAGGTTGGAAGAGACCTCCAAGATCAAGACAAAATGACTTTAGAGAAACAGCTTTCAAAACCTGTAAAATCCAGTATCAAAAAGGTTGGGATTCTTTCTCTTTTTTTAAACTGTAAAGCTACTGAATCACCTACTGAATTCTACAGAGAGGTTATGATTTCCAGATTTCCATGGGTAAAGAATAGGAAAAATAGAATAGAATAGAATCAACCAGGTTGAAAGAGATCTCCAAGATCATCCAGTCCAACCTAGCACCCTTTCTCTTGAATCTTTCTGTATGATTAGTGTTTCTCCAGCCTCCTTTTCTTTAAAACAGATGATGGAGGACTTGTATTTTTAGGTCCACCTGGTTAAGGGAAACAAATTTTAATTTGAATTCTTCTTTAAAAATAAGAGATGAATGAAAGTGTTTGGCAGGGAGCAGGGGGAGGAAACTCAGGTGAGTTAGAAGTATCTTTGCATTTTAGTTTTAACACAAATAGTTTAGATATCACAGGATATTAGGGGTTGGAAGGGACCCAAGGAGATCATGGAGTCCAACCCCCCCTGCCAGAGCAGGACCACACAATCTAGCACAGACCACAGAGGAATGCATCCAGATAGGCCTTGAAAGTCTCCAGAAAAGGAGACTCCACAACCCCTCTAGTGAGCCTGTTTCAGTGTTCTGTGACCCTTACAGTAAGGAAGTTCCCCCTTTTGTTGAGGTGGAATCTCCTGTGCTGCAGCTTACACCCATTGCTCCTTGTCCTGTCACAGGAAACAAGTGAGCAGAGCCTGTTCCCACCATGCTGACCCCCAGCCCTCAGATACTTATAAACATTTATTAATTCCCCTCTCAGTCTTCTCTTCTCCAGACTAAAAAGCCCCAGGTTCCTCAGTCTCTCCTCATCAGCCATGCCCTCCAGACCCGTGATCACCCTCGTAGCCCTCCATGGGACCCTCTCCAGCAGATCCCTGTGTCTCTTAAACTGGGGAGCCAAAACTGAGCACAGTATTCAAGCTGAGGTCTCACCAGGGCAGAGTAGAGGGGAAGGAGAACCTCCCTTGATCTGCTGGACACACTTCTCCTAATACACCCCAAGATCCCATTGGCCTTCTTGGCCACAAGGGCACATTGCTGTCCCCTAGTTAACTTGTTATCCACCAGGACCCCCAGGTCCCTCTCCACAGAGCTGCTCTTCAGCAGGTCACCTCCCCGCCTGCACTGGTGCAGTTTACTATTCCTTCCCAGGGGCAGGACTCTGCACTTATTCTTGTTGAACCTCATTTGGCTACTCTGTGCCCAGCTCTCCAGTTTGTTCAGGTCTCAGAAACATCTTTATATTTTAGTTCTAATGGCTACTCTTTCTGTAGGTAGTTTTAGATATATCTTTATATTCTAAGTCCTCTGTAGGCAGGTTTTGTTTATATATTTGTTTGGAACACTGTAAAAAATGACACAGAAATATCTTTTCAGTGCATGAAACCTTCAAATAAAAATTACTAGAAAGTGACAAATAGGTCCAAATAGTATTTTGGCCAAGTTTTCCTGTGCAAGGGGAGAGACATAAAAAAAAAGAATAATGAAAGTTAAAAAAGTAAATGTTTATTCAATTAGAATAGAATCAACCAGAATGGAAGAGACCTCCAAGATCATCCACTCCAACCTAGCACCCAGCCCTAGCCAGTCAAGCCCATAGCACTAAGTGCCTCATCCAGTCTTTTCTTGAACACCTCCAGGGACNGTACAGGGGCAGAATAACCTCCCTCGTCCTACTGGCCACACTGTTCCTGATACAGGCCAGGATGCCATTGGCTCTCTTGGCCACCTGGGCACACTGCTGGCTCATCTTCAGCCTACTATCTACCAGCACTCCCAGGTCCCTTTCTTCCTGTCTGCTCTCCAGCCACTCAGTCCCCAGCAGCAGTGTACACTCAACTACTTCTCACAATTGTTACTGGTCTAATTTTACTCAAGTTAGATGAGTGAAAAAAAAGCAGGGCTTGACTTGAAGCAACTTTTACGTAGTGTCCTGAAAATACTGTATCAGTGTTCCTTGACTGAGGCACAAACACTCTGATTCTGTCACAAATTAGAAGGTATATGTGTTGGAAGGCAGGAAAATGCTGTTTTTTAAACGTAAGACCACAAGAAAACCCAGACAAGGTAGAAGATCTACTTTCTACTGGAAGAATGTTTAGTAATTCAAATACAAATCCTATCTGGGGTGTGATTTTTGCAAGGTATTTTCGGTGGATGACATTTTCCCTTGACTTGGTTTGGGGATTTAATATATTACAGGCTACATGAATGAAGGCTGCCATCTAGTGAAAAATTCAGCAGTGTGAGAATCCAGCAAGGACATAGCTTCAAGAACATCACTAAGGAGCGATTGTGCCTCAATTTATTAAACAGCCTCCATCTCCAGAATTCAAGAATATGCACATTTGTGTTCTTATTGCATGCTAACATGTAACAAAAGAAAACAGATGTGATCCAGCTTGAAAGTTGTCCAGTTGTAGAACCTTCAGTTTCAATACAAGAAACTCAGTGAGGTGTAAAATGATGGTTTTCAACACTTCTAAAACTGACACCAAAATTTAATTACAAATGCCAGATATGACAATGAGTCCATCTCCTGCGATGGCTTTGATGGGCTTATGAAAATAATGGAATCACAGAATGTCAGGTTGGAAGGGACACCAAGGTTCATCGTCTGGTCCAACCTTTCCTGCTGATAGTGCAGTTTAAGTGAGCTGGCTCAGCAGCCAGTCAGGCTGAGTCTTAAAACTGACCAATGTAGGGGAATCTACTACTTCCTTTGAGAGATGATTCCATTGTCTAACTGCTCTCATAGGGAAAAATTTTCTTCTGGGGTCCAGTTGGAATCTCTCTAGAAGTAACTTCTACCCATCACCCCTTGGCTATTCCATGTAACTCCTTGTAAAAAGGAAGTCTCCATCTTCTTGGCAGCCACCTTTTATGGGCCACAGTAATAAGGTTTCTCCTAAGCCTTCTCTTCTTTAGGCTGAACAAACCCAGTTTTCTCAACCTTTCCTCATATGGCAGGATTTTGTTCTCACAGTCCTCCTCAGGATGCTCTCCAGACACAGGGAAACATACACACCACGATTCTAAATTCATGGCACAAAGCATCTGCATCTATTCCATGTGTGTACACCAAAGAAGTATTTTTCAAATTCCTGCAGGTACAGAGTTCTGCAGGCAGGGGAGATGCCTCTTATTTGAAATTAAGAAAGTCTAGGACTTGACAGTGGCTGCAGGAAGGAATCACACAGAATTACAGAGGGTCAGGGGTTGGAGGGGACTTTGAAAGGTCATCTTGTCCAACCCCCCTGCAAGAGCAGGATCGCCTATACCAGATCATACAGGAATGCATCCATCCCATCTAGAGAGGGAGACTCCTCAACCCCCTTGTGCAGCCTGTTCCAGTGTAATGCAGGAATGGCCTTCCTGCAGTGCAGTACAAGAAAGATCTGGAGGAATGGTGAGTCAAGGAAACCCTTCAGCATAAAGCCTGCTGTCCCCACTCCAGGGTGAGTCAGGCCCATATATACCAGGGCCACTCAAGTTTTGAGATAGAAGGAGATTTGCCTGCTACAGAACAGCACTCATCCTGAGCAGGTCTTCCCAGTAGAGATCTCAGAGGAGGAGGCAGGTGTTGGATTTGTCCCACTATAAACATTTTCATGCTTGGTTTTGAAGAAGAATATAACACAGGTTCAAATGGAATCATGTCACACAATGAGACCCCCAAGACTAATGGTTTTAAAGACATGATTACCCTATGGGCCTAGGCTATCACATTGACTAGGCCAAGCCTGACTTCTGAACATATGAGATTTTCTTTGCTTTTATCAGTAACTGCATTTGGGCAACCAGGAATGAGGCTTCACAAAAATATCAACAGGAGGAAGAAGGTCTTGGTTTTGAGGTCTCATTTCTATTCTCCTTATTTTCAAGAGGACCATTGTGTTGTACCCATTCTGGAGAGACCAAGATTCTTCAACTGTAAGGAAAGGTGCTGACACCAGACTTCTCCCTGGTCTCAATCAAAGAGGACAAGACATCTCTGTCCTTTTCCACCCCATCCTGAACATGAACAATAAGGCCAGCAGTATAACCTGGCACAATATGCACAGGACAGACAACCAATAACTCTTTCATAAAGCCAACATCAATTAATCTGAGAACTTGTTTCACATCTATAGCAAAGATAGAATAGAATAGAATCAACCAGGTTGGAGGAGAACTCCAAGATCATCCAGTCCAACCTTTCACCCAGTCCTATCCAGTCAACTAGACCATAGCACTAAGTGCCTCATCCAGGCTTTTCTTGAACACCTCCAGGGATCTGAGTGTTTAGGGATCAAGTCCAGCCCTACTATCAATTGTGTGACTGGAGTGAGCACTTACAGTGATCACTTACAGGAAAGAGCAGAGTAATGATAACCACTATCAAGAGTGCTGAACAGATAATTTATGGACAACTACTTCACTGCCTGCACTCAGCTGAGCAGCCCTAAGGGTACCATTCATCAGCATGACCAATGCATATTTCTGTACTTACTTGCAGGCATAGTCTTGGAGATCAGAAACATAATTGCACACTCCACCATGGAGACAGTAGGACTCATATGAAGGAGGGCATCTTACAAGATCACCTTGCACGGGGTGTGTTGCATATTCATTGCTGATGACAGTAGGGGGGACTGTAGATTCTGAAACACAGGATTTGAAAAGGACACCTAAAACTTCTGGCAGCACTGGTGACATGATTTTATGAAAGAGTTTCAAAGCTTCAAGGTAGGAAAGTAGTTAAACTCTCTAATTTCAACCAGTTTCTTGTGCTTTGTCTGTTTCCCTATGTTGCATATCAGAACTTTGGATCAAAATAACAAACATGCTTGATTCTAGATTTGCAATGAATGACCTACAGAGGTTGGCTGCATCCTGCCTGTTTAGGTGTGTGAGTAGAGTTCTGAAAAGAAACTGCACTACCTGCCTGGTTAACCACACTTACATGATTGTTGCAACATATGCACCTTTAGGGTGTGGTAAATAAACACCATAATAAAGCATCAGAGTCAGAGGTACAAGATGTACAAGGGCAACTGTATCTGAAACACTTGGATCTCAGTCTGAGAAGTTTTCATGTGCAGCTTGCTATTATGCAAATTTCTGCTCTGCTGCCATCCTGTTATAGAATCATAGATCATTGAGGTTGGAAAAGAGACCTCAAAGATCATCCAGTCCAACCCTTGACCCAGCACCGAATGGTCAACACTAAACCATGTGTCTAAGATCCAGGCCCACTCCCCTTTTAAACATTTCCAGGGACAGTGATTCCACTGCTGCCCTGGGCAGACCATTCCACTGTTCAGGAACCCTTTCAGTGAAGAAATATTTCCTAATATGCAGCCTGAACTTCTCCTGGTGCAGCTTGAAAGTTTGAAAAAATGACAAAGATTAAAATCCAAATGTTTATCCAAAAATGTTACCTCCAAGGATCTTTTACTTCTGCCGTAGGCTGTGAAGGCCATTAGAAAGATTTGCCAGTACAATTTGCCAGTAAAAAATCAGCATTGAACCTTAATGTAGATATTTCCAAACTAAACTCCCATCTGATCTCCTTAGCCCATCTCCAACACAGCCTCCAAAAGGAATGCTAAATGAATTCACAAGCTGCCCAGTATGTCATTATACAGTTTCCTTAATTTCCAGGTATAACAATTTATCCAAAAGCCAAGTTCTTCATTAAGGGCAGCTTCACCTCAGTCGCTCACTGCATTTACTCACTGCAGTCAATGCCAGTTCCAGAAGCACCATCAGCACACGAGCAAGTAACGTTTCCTCCTGTGTTTGTGCAGGTTATGTTCTCTCTGCAGGCATGGGACCCCATCTTGCACTCATCAATACCTGTCACCCAAACAATCTGCAGTCAGAAGAATGAAAAGCTTCAGAGCTTCCACTAAAAGAGCAGCAGCTGCAGCAGTGCAGTCTCTTGACTGTGGGGAAAATCACCAAAGACTCTCCCTCTGCAAATATGCCTTCATGGAAATCACAACGGAAAAGCAACCATCATACCTCCTACACCAAGCAGTCACAACCTCCCCAGCCCCTCAAAGCATGCTACACTGCAGCAGCAGCTCTCCAAAGGGTAAGGAAAGAAAGGCTTCCTCATGAAACACGGTGAGTACAGCAGCATTGAAAGATCTATACTGGACACATTCTCCTGACATTGCTAGTCACAGCTTGCACCCCAGATGAGTGCTGGAGTCCTGCTAACTGGCATTCTACCTTAAAACAGCAGAAGACTTTGGAAAAGGAGAGTTGGTCACCTCTGTACCACCCAGCTGGTCCAGCCTAAGCAAAAGGTTTAGATGAAAGGAAAGGGGTCTAGAAACCTGCAGGTTTAACAATCTTGTGTGAACACTGAAATGAAGTGAGTCTCTGAATTACTGCAAGAGGCTCCCTGATTACAACAGGAGTTTAGGCTCATATACACCTGTCACCCGAATTCTGCTGGTGACAACTCCTGGTGCTTACCCTACAAGCTGGCATTTGCATGACACTAAGTGCCTGAGCACTCCTTTCAAAGGTGGGAACTTTAAAAGTCCAGAAATTGAGAGCCCTTGATTCATTTTATGGAAGTGGAATATCTGTGATAGATCTACTTGTGTGTGTGTGCTTGTGTGTGGAATCACAAATCTACCATCCCAATTTGTGTGAAATTATTGTTTAAATCATTGGTAATTTTTTTCTGCATTGATTATAAAATGTGGTGAAAGCATCTCTCACCATATTGTAGACTTAAAGACTTCAGGAAAATAATGGGCTGGCTTTCTGATAATACTGGGAGGTACCACAATCATTCTATCTAAGCAACTGTAGCACAGACAATGAGAACTTTGAGGCAATGCCTTACAGATGGTGCTGGGATAGCAAGAGGACCTTGTCATTTCTCTCTGCACTTCCAACCACGCTTTAAATAGATAAGCTCTTGATCTCTGTCCACTCTAGGTAGAATGTCTTCTTAAATATCCTGCCTCTGATACTACCAGCCCATAATAATGATTCTGTTCTTCATTTTTCAGACATCCATATCTATGTGAAAGGATCCAAAGTCCAACAAAGGTTATGTACAAATTGGGTCAAATTTAGGGGGCTTTAAATTAAGCTATGAAGGGAAGGGGTTAGGAAAAGATGTTAGGAAAGGTTTTTTTACAGTGAGAGTGGCCAGACACTGAAACAGGTTGCCCAGGGAGGTTGTAGATGCTCCCTCCCTGTAGGTGTTCAAGGCCAGGTTGGATGAGGCCTTGAGCAACCTGTTCTAATGGGAGGTGTCCCTGCCTATGGTGAGGGGTTGGGACTGGATGACCTTTGAGGTCTCTTCCAACCTAAATCATTCTAAGATTTTATTAAAAGGAAAAAGAACAAAAGAGAAGTAAAGACTCTTATAAAGTTCTGAACATGCTGCGTGGTACTCAGATACTGGGAGGGGGGAAAACTTCCTCTTCCTTCATGTTTACTGCAACAATGGAATAAAAAATTAAGAAATGTAGAGAATGAACTGAAGACCTGTGTTACAGCTGCATGAGAAAATCGGTGGGTCTGATCATTAACAAGACTCTAAATGTACTCAAGTTGTCAGTGTCAACACCTTGAACCTCATGCCTATTAAACAGACCTGGAATTATTTGATGAGTATTATGACACACTCAATATCTGCTTTCATTTATATTCATGGAAATGATTTCCAATAAAGCTCTACTGCTTCTCCTCCACTGCCATGCTCCCCTTCAGCCTTCCTCTCTTTCCTGCTATCACTATCAAAAAGACTGCAAACACCAAGAGGAGGATATCCACTGAGAAATACAAGCTCTGCATATTGATCAGTTGCTAAGGTTGCCACACTTCACATAGGAAGGAAAGAATCAAAGAGAAAGAAATTGTAGGTGTTGACTGTTTGGAGGAGCCAAGGTTAAGATCCATGCCCCTACCAAATTTTTCTAGGGGGACCAAAACAGCTCATTTGTCAGCTTCACATATTGATACAAGGATAGCCCACACCATAAGACATGTCTCTTGTTCATTTATCCTGCCCCAGCCCTGTAGACACAGCATAGCCCTCACATATGCCCATACCATAGCAGTGGATTCCATCTCCGGTATAGCCCTTCAGGCATTTACAGACGTAGCCTCCTTCTGTGTTGATGCAGCTTGACACACTTCGGTTGCAGTGGTCCATATTGACAGCACACTCATCAATATCTGGGAGACAGAACAAGGAGAGGGAACACATGGGTCCTGAAACCAGCAGGCAAATCCATAAAAAGAACTGTAAATACCACAGTTTTCTCTCAGACTGTACTGCCACTTGTCATTTTTGCTTTGGAAGCCAAGGGGAGGAGAAGGGCTTTGTGGTCTTTACTTAGGATGAAATATGATGGAGGAGGTCTAAAAAAGGCAGGTGGAATCCATCCCTAGAGGTATTTAAAGGGTGCATGGATGTGATGCTCAGGAACATGGTTTAGTGGTAGTGGTTTAGTAGTAGCCATAGGATTGCAAGTTCTAGGTGAGCGGTTGGACATGGTGGTCTCAAAGGTATCTTCCTGCTTCAAGAGTTCTATGATTCTTTAAGAGCCTAAGACAGTCAAACTGATGATTTCAACTTGAGACCTTGAAGTTCCACAAATACCACTTAAAAAAAAAGTCATTCCCTCCAAATGGATTTATTTTTAACTTTTGTATTCTTAAGCTCTACTCAGAGAGAAACTTTGCTTTGAATAAGAGCACATAAGCTCAAAAAAAAAAACCAAAGAGCCCAAAATAACAAAGGAATATTGTAGAGAAAAGTAAAATTACACCCATTTCACCACCCTATTCTTTTTTCCTCTGCCTTTCCATAGCAACAACCCCAAGCAGCACTACAGGCTGGGGACAGAGTGGCTGAAGAGCAGTCAGGAAAAAAGGGACCTGGGGGTACTGGTAGATAGTAGGCTGAAGATGAGCCAGCAGTGTGCCCAGGTGGCCAAGAGAGCCAATGGCATCCTGGCCTGGATCAGGAACAGTGTGGCCAGTAGGACGAGGGAGGTTATTCTGCCCCTGTACTCAACACTGGTCTAAGCCACACCTTGAGTCCTGTGTCCAGTTCTGGGCTCCTCAATTCAAGAGAGACCTCATTGCTGTCTACAACTACCTGAAGGGAGGCTGTAGCCAGGTGGGAGTTGGTCTCTTCTCCCAGGCAACCAGCAACAGAACAAGGGGACACAGTCTCAAGTTGTGCCAAGGGAAGTCTAGGCTGGATGTTAGGAGGAAGTTCTTGCCAGAGAGAGTGACTGGCTTTGGAATGGGCTGCCCAGGGAGGTGGTGGAGTCACCCTGAAGGTGCTCAAGCAAAGCCTGGATGAGGCACTTAGTGCCATGGTCTAGTTGACTGGATAGGGCTGGGTGCTAGGTTGGACTGGGTGGTCTTGGAGGTCTCTTCCAACCTGGTTGATTCTATGATTGTATGAACAAAGACTCCTGTGAGTCTTCATGCTTAGATCCCAAATTCCATTTCTAATGCATTTCAGTCTTGGCCTTTAAGAGCAAACAAAAAGCATCAATGTATGCAAGTCAAAAAACTTAAAGGCCACTCTGAGCAATGTGTTGTCTGATTGTTAGAGTCTCTTTCTAGTGCCAGAAAGAAAGAAGAGCAGCACTTTTACGTAAACATGTATCAGGAATACTAATTTGTAGGAGATTCATGAACACCTGCCTCTAAATTATACATCAACTATCATGTCCATGGGCTGAGTCTTTATAATTAGACAATTTTTATAACTAAATACATTATGCTTTTATTCCTATTATCCCCATTATTGCCTGTTAATATTAATAGGATTAACATTCATGACTCAGGGGAAAAGAAGGCATGTGATAATTAGCCATTTCTTCTCACATACTCTCTGCTCACCATCCCCTTCAAAACAAGCAATACCATTGACCTTTCTGTGATGGCTCACACAGCAGAGGTGACAGTGTGAGAAAAGAGATTTTTTTCATCCTCTCCCTCAGTCTACAATTCTCCAGAAAGTTGTCTTAGTGGGTTCTTTGTTTTGTTGTGTTTTTTTTTTACCGTAGCATGATTTGCCCTTCCTGTTAAATCCTTTCAAACACTGGCACACAGCACCGTCTTCCAGCAAAACACACTGTGCATTGACATCACATTCTAGTGCACTGCAGTCATCTTGATCTACAGCATAAACAGAAGCAAAAATACCATTAGATGCATTTGCCCAAATCAAAGGAGATTCTCTGTATTAAGGGGGAAAAAAAAAGAATCACAAAAAGCCTCAAGTTAACAAGAAAAACAGAACATACATTCAATGTTTGAAACATAGCTTTCCAGGGTTAAATGACAAGCCAATGCAATCTGAAGGTTGTAGTGAGGTGAGTATTCATATCACTTCCTTACTATCAAGTGGCAGAAGAAGAGGAAATGACTTCTGGGTATGCTAGGGGAGATTTAAATTCTATATAAGGATAAAAGTCTTTAACTAAAGAGTGTCAGGCATTGGAATAAAATGCCCAGGGAGGCGGTGGAGTCACCATCCCTGGAGGTGTTCAAAGTATGTGTTGATGTGGCAATTCTGAAAATGATTTAATGGCCATGGTGGTGTTAGATAGGTGGTTGGACTCAATAATCTTAGAGGTATTTTCCAACCAAAATGATACTGTTCTATGATTAGAGCTGCTGTCTTTGTCTGGCTGGAGTTGAAGTGACATTCAGTATTATTGTATGCAAAATTCGTTGTACAACTGAATGAAAGTGTCACCAAACATAGGCACAATTCAGTGGTTTGACTGCAGCTTTGTCCAGAAGTATCTCATATACTTATAAAATCTAAGGGAGAGACTTTCTCTGTTTCAGAGATGTTTGTTTTCTAAACATGGATAATATTGTCATGTGCTGTTGATACAGCAAATAAACCAGGGAGACACACACACACACAAAAGTGGCCTAATTGCATAGATCAAACTTCTTGAAGGTGGGTTAGGAGCATGTATGCCACTAGTCTTAATGCTGAGCCTTTCCTTCCTTTAAAGGCTCTGACTTTTGTTTGTTCTATAAACGTGTTCAAAGCCCCACAGTAAAGGAAGATATTATCAGACTCTACCTGATACCATGATTTCAGCCATCAGCATTTTCTGCTTTGCCCCACTGTCTGTATCTTTGAATATCTCACTGCTTTGCTTGTTCCGGAGCAAGGCTTCTGGTGTTGGCATCGGCACCACCTCCTTGTACACAGAGCTGCTTTCTGAAAAGGAGAAAAGGTGACTCAGGATCTTTAAATCTACTGAACTAACTTCCTGATTTTCTATGACTTGTCCAATTTCCATCAATCTTGGTGGTTTTTGTTTTAAAGTAAACATCAGTATCCTAATGAAAGGACCTGGGAGTGCTGGTGCACAACAGGCTGACCATGAGCCAGCAATGTGCCCTCATGGCCAAGAAAGCCAATGGCATCCTGGGTTGCATTAAAAAGAGTGTGGCCAGTAGGCCAAGGGACGTTCTCCTCTCCCTCTATTCTTTGCTGGTGAGGCCTTATCTGGAGTATCGTGCACAGCTCTGGGGTCCCCAGTTCAAGGACAACAGGCTACTGGAGAGTCCAAAGGAAGGCTATGAGGATAATGAAGGAACTAGAACATCTCTCTTACGAGCAAAAGCTGAGAGATCTGGGACTGTTTAGCCTGGAGAAGAGAAGACTGATGGGGGATCTCAATGATTATCAATATTTAAAGGATTAGTATCATAAAGATTGAAACAGACTCTTTTCAGTGGTGTCCAGTGACAGGACAAGCGTCAATGGGCACAAACGGGAACACAGGAGATTCCATGTAAAGAAGAGAATCTTCACTTTAAGCATGGTAGAGCACTGGAACTTCTTCCAACACCTACCATTCTATGATTTAGTGATCTCCCAAGTCTCACCTATTTCTGGCCTCAAATAATTTTGGAAATTACTCACTGGTGGGTTTTCTCACATACAGAAGACAAGGAATGCAACTCATTGCTTACAACACTTGTCAGAATTTCACACGTCTCTCTTAATGCTAAGGGAAATGTTACAATGATCAAAATTACAACACCACAGCCCCAGGGCAATACCCCAGTGTTAACATTCTTCAGAGAATCAATCATAAATTTAAGTAGAACAAGGTGAATATTTTCCAGTGTGATCTGTCAGGATCCTCAGGGGCTTGAAACAGGGCTTTTTGGAACTAGAAGGTAGTACCTGTTGTTGTGCTGGGAGCGTTCAGATTATGACAGGTTTTCCCATCTTCAGTTTTTCCAAATCCTGCATAGCACGTGCAATGGGCAACTCCAAAATGGTTTTCACAGATCTGCTCACAGCCTCCATTCTCATAAAGGCAAGGATTTGCCCCTAGTGCAGAAGAACAGGAAACTTAACAAGCTGCTTCTTCGATCAACATCTCCTTTTAGCTGTGCAGAGTTGAGGCAGTTGAAAAAGGGAATAAGGACTAATAAAAACTAGAACAGCCTTATTTTACGTTTTTTAAGTAAAATTAGATGCACATCATAACATGTGATATCATCACCTAGCTTCTGGCAGGACAGCAGATTTACACACTCTCTAATAAATGTATCACTTTAAAAAAATTCCCTTTATTGTTTCTCCTTTTTTCAGTTCCAACATTCCCTGAAAGAACATTACAAGGGCATAGGGAACCTATGATTACCTTCTCTTATTCCTGGTCTATTGAATTACGTTTTTCCTGCTTACAAGGAGGTTGTTGCCAACTGAAAATCAAATGATTCTATCCCAAACTAATAAACCTTACAAAAATATTTCACCATGTCATTCATTATTGTTTCTGTGTGTGAAGGGTGCTAATAATCGAAGATAAATAGGAATTGGAAGACTATTGCAG
The DNA here is from genome assembly GCA_013400475.1 of Tricholaema leucomelas. NCBI lineage: Eukaryota > Metazoa > Chordata > Aves > Piciformes > Lybiidae > Tricholaema lacrymosa > Tricholaema leucomelas. The sequence continues at coordinate 108,744 of WAAF01003216.1, read as the reverse complement.
CCTGGTGGCAAGCGATCAACATCTACTTTGGGGCATGATTATAAATATACAGAATCTGATAGCATTCCTGAGACACATGCCCAAAGGATGCTTTCACTGAATGCCAGTCTGACTATGCAAGGCATCCTGAAGAGCTTGTTTTTGAGGAGAGCATTCTCTCCCCAAGGACATCTAGTGTACTGGTATCAGTGAACAAGAGGAGGCTAGAAGGGAATGACTGCTTGCTTTTTGCAGTGTACCTGGTTTCGCCAAAGGATGAACTACAACCATTGATGAGGGTCTCAGCATGCTGCCTCGAAGACGTACCCTGTTTTGGCCGGTCTTCTTGTCCACTCTCATTAGAGATGGCCTAGCCCAGTCAGAAAACCAAAGGTGATCTTCAAACACTGCTACATCAAAAGGATGGCCTACAAAGAAATTAGATTTCTCATTTCTGTCTCTGTAGAACACACAGAAGAGATCACTTAGACAAAAGCATTGTCTCCATATGGGTCTTCTAATACAGTGGCACAGTATAGCCACTTCTCCACTTTCTTATCTCATGTGGAGGAACAGGTGACTGTGAATAGTGGATCATAGACACATGTTACTTATGCACCCAGCAGAGGAGGCTGTGATGCTTGGCTCAGTAAATTCTCAGTACTACCTGTGAACTCCAAGCAGATCAAGCTCAGCAGGTGCTTCTACTTGAAATACCATAATTTCTTGAGGTACTGGCACTGTGACTTGCCTTTCAGAAGTGGACTGCCTCCCTCCTCTGCCAATAAGTGGCCCAGTACAGAGCTGATGAAGTACACAGCTCCTTTTACAGTCTTCATGTAACAGGGTGGAGAGGAGGTCATAAACATATTCAGGATTAAAAGTAGAAGTGTGGCATCATCAAAGAAGATAGAAGTACATGAAAAACGAATAATCACACAAAGGTTTTCAACTGTGCAAATCCAACCCACTTCATAAGCAGAAGGAATAGTTGTGGTGTTTACTGCCTTGGACAGGTGCTTACAGAGTGTTTTACTCACAGTTGATAGCAGGGTGTAGCAAAGGAGCAGAAATAATCTCTATTTCGCATGCACCTGTAGTGAATGAGTTCTCAGTGCAGGAGCACTAGAGGGAGCTACCGTAATAAAAAATGATGTTCCAGCAGAACAGGAGGTGCCACCTTTCCATCCTTCAGTGTACAGCTGGCCAAGAACAGAAAGTGAGTTCTGATCTCACTTCACCATTAGCAAAACATTAGGATACCAAGACTCTTTGCCTCTCTAAATTCATACCCTACAGGTCTGCACTTCATCTCTTTCACTTCTTTCCATAAGGTGTTGATGTTTTGTTCCCATCTCCAAACAGCTGGATTACTGCTTCAAGCAGCCAGATTACTGCTCCAAACTTACTTCCTTTCCCATGCACTGTGATTCTCCAGCACTCCTAGCTCTCTGCTATTTTTGACACACAAGTCACTGCCTGAAATCTTTCAAGGTCCTCCTTTGTAGATCAGTTGCCAGGTGAAGCATACAGCAGAACATATATAACAGAGGAAAAGGGAGGAATACTGGAAAGTCACTTTTGATGAACTGGAAATCACTTCTCCCTCCAAACCTCACTCTGCTCACCTTCAAACAAGTGGGAGGGCATCTAGCTTAGGTGGTCAACACAAGCACAGACTAGAACAGCAGCTGCTTAACAGAGTAACCGTGAAGACTTTACCCATGGCAGTCAGGGTATTGAGGCAAGAGCCCTCACTCTGCCCATGTTTTGTATGCATATCTATGAAATGATGCTCAGAGAGATATAACATACAAAGGCAACTATCCTCCCGAGACACTAATTTGCCACATCTAAGATTCTCAAACATGGTTTACTTCAGATGTGGTACAACATTAGTTCCTAATTGCTAATGTTTCTGTTTTGCTCCAGAGCAACACAGTTATATGTCAAACAAAGAAATTTCAGCCATAACAACTACCAGCATGTTGCATAAATAATTCTTCCATTCAGGACATGCTATGCATTTAGAATCATCCTAGAGTTAACACGGTGCAGATGCAGGTTTGCTGCTCAAAGACCCTAATGATCAAGGTTAATTCTCTTCCAGTTCATGCCACTATAACTCACTGGTGTAACTAATACAGCGAAACCTGAATTACACTAAGCAGCCATGCACGGGACAAGAAAACCACATTTTAAACATTTCCCTTCTTTTCATTGCTCTGTGAAGTCAGAGAAGTTCTCTGTACAGTGCAAAGTGGCTGGTTAGTAAAAGCAGAGCGTGTTAGCGGGCTGTCCTTTTGCTACAGGGTAAAAATAGAAGTTGGCTGGGTAAGTGATGCCATTAACCTCAATGCAGACTTGCTCAGGGTATACAGCACAGCTCACTGACAAGCAGTAGTAGGTAGTTATCAACCCCAAGGCCTCACCTACATCATTCTGTGCAAGAATTCGACGACCAGAGCCATCCAGGTTTGCGCTCTCAACCACCGACTGCTTAGCATCGCACCAATACACCTTGTTGGCCAAGTAGTCAAGAGCTACTCCACTGGGCCACACCAGGCCAGTGCTGGCTATAACCTGGCGATCGATGCCTTCTAATGAAGAGCTGTCAACCCGAGGATTGACCCCCATGTCAGTCCAGAATAATCTCCTTTAGAAAACAAAAAGCATGGAGGAAGTCAGTAAGTAAATGTTTGTCCTGCTCTCCTTGGAGCTCTTTCAAAGCAGAAAGATCAGATCAGAGCAATACAAGCCTGGGGCACGTGAGGAAAAGTGTACTCCTCAAGCAAATATATTGACTGCTGATCCTTTCACACTTGCCATAAGATTCCAGCTGATTGCACTGATTGCACTGGGACTTATGTAGAATCCCTGCTCTGTCAATTGGCACAAAACCTTGGAAAAAACAACTCCCATATATACTAACTGCTGCCTCTCCATAACTGCTTTTGCATTTCCAAGTGACTGCTGATAGCACTTCAGCAAATCTAAACAGCAGACAATGTATTTGCCAGCCCTTTGGCTAAGGAAGCCTATGAGAATGCACAATGGGAACAAAATTACCCACTACCCATGGAAAGCAAGAAAGAGTCTTTGGGATATTCTGTTTTAAAAAAGATAAGCCTGTATCTGGTTTTAAAATTGAGCAGGGTGGATTTAGGTTGGACACAAAGAGGAAGTTCTTTACAATGAGAGTTGTGAAATACTGGAACAGGTTGCCCAGAGAGGTGATTCAGTCTCCGTCCCTGAAGACATCCAAGGTCAGACTTGATGTGGTCCTAGGCAGCCTGATCTAGTTGGAGGTGTCCCTGCTCACTGCAAGAGGGTTGGACAAGATGACCTTTAAGAGTCCCTTCCTACCTAATGCAATCTGTGAATGTCTCAGTTTCCTTTCTTCTATTAATAAAATTATGATTCTCAGTGTATCCTCCCCTCTAGGAATGCTACATGTTGCTCACTGAGTGGAAAACGAAGCTGATGAATGGTCTTGAGAAAAACTCTTGTGAGAAGCAGCCTAGGGAACTAGGGTCGTTTAGTCTGGAGAAAAGGAGGGGAAACTTTCTCACTCTTTACAACCTGAAAGGAGGTTTGAGCCAGGGTCGGGTCTCTTCTCCATAGCAACCAGTGATGACAGGAAGTGGCTTCAAGCTGTGCCAGGAGAAGTTTAAATTGGATATCAGGGAAAATTTCTATACTGAGAGAGCCTGGTCAAGTGTTGAAACAGGGTGCCCAGGAAAGTGATTGAATCCCCCAGCCTTGGAGGTGTTGAAAATCCATGTAACATACCACTTTGGGACATGGCTTAGCAGCCATAGTGGTGTTGGGCTGATGGTTGAACTCTATGATCTTAGAGGTCTTTTGCAATCCTAATAATTCTATGATTCTATGTGTGTGTACTGGTTTTCAACAAAGAGCTGGTGCTAGATAGCAGCTCAAAAAGTGGGGGTAGCCCAGACCACAAATTCCCAGGCATTGTCTGGCCCTGTCAGGTCTACTGAAATAACCCTCAGATTCACTTAGCTTTACTTACATGAGCAGTTATAGGCAGTTTTGGGTCAGCACTTTCAAGACTCTTAATTGTGCCTCAGAACTCTTTAATATTGACTTTACTTGTGTGGGCATTGCTATAACATCTCTTCCTCCTTTTACCATTAATTTTCTCATGAGAGATGTTACTGATGCTCCTCCTTCCTTTTCCCTCTCTAATCTTCGCTTCCACCAATAATTCTAATGAACAATCTCCTTGAACCTATCTGTTCCTAAAAGTTTTCCTGCACAATGTCTCTGTTGTGTCCAACCTCTACTAAAACTTTCTTTCAGATCTTTCACGTCCAGAGTGAAGTTAGCAGAACATCCTCCCCAACTCAGTTTCATTCCTTCATTCATCAGTACTTGGTTATAGCAGGATATAAGCACCAGAAAGGTAATATTTTTTTTATCAAATCAATAGATTTTTAAGCCATCCTCCCACAGGCATATTGACTGAAATGCAGGAGGCTTTGCCATTGATTAAAACAGCCAGAATTTCATCAAGAGTTTAAACATACAAAACTCCTGTGATCATCTCAGCACTAAACAAGATATAAGGTGAATTTAAACCAACAAATATCCACAATAGTAAATTTAGTTTATCTTCTTCAGAAATTGAAACATGGCCAGAAAGATCATAGAAACGTAGAATGGCCTAAGGTGGACGGGACCTTAGAGATCATCTACTCCAACCTCCCCACCATAAGCAGGGATCACTCTCAATTAGACTTGGTTGCTGAAAGCCACATCCAACCTGGCCTTAAATGCTCCAAGGAAGAAGGCATCCACAACCTCCCTGGGCAGCCTGTTTCAGAGTCTCACCACCCTCATACTGAAGAACTTCTTCCTAAGATCCAGTCTGATCCTGCTCTTCCTGAAGATTCCCTCATTCCCTCTTGTCCTATCATTAGAAACCCTTGTGAAAAGTACCAGTCCAGCCTTCATGTAGAGAAGTGTTGTAAGTTACTACCTTCTCCACATTAATAGATATGGAATCATCAAAGTTTGTAGTGTGGTACTTACAACCATCAGGGTGACTTCACTATCTTATGCTTTCACTGTGTGGTGACACTGACTTCTTCACTGTGGAGGTGACAGAGCAGTGGAAGAGGCTGCCCAGAGAGGCTGCAGAATCTCCTTCTCTAGAGATATTCAAAACCTGCCTGGGCGTATTCCTGTGTAACCTACTCTAGATGATTCTAAAGGGGTTGGACTGGATGCTCTTTCAAGTCTTTTCCAGCTCCTAATGTTCTGTGATGCTTTTCTTCAGCTTAAACTGCATATGCAACCCTTATTGCTTCTGGGTTTGGGGAAAATACACATCAGAAATGAACATGTCTCAACTCACAGAAGAAACCCAGCAACAGAACGTTGCAGTTCATGACTATCCTGAGGCTGATGCACTTTTTGACTGCCTAAAGGCAAGACTGACGTGTTCATTTTTAAAAAGCCTCTGAAAGTATTATGAAATTAACCACGTTTATCACTCCTTACTTAGCAAATGGGTGAATGGCAATCCCTCGGGGCTGGGAGATACCCTCCCAGATGATAATTTTTCTCTGCGTTCCATCCAGGTTGCTTCTTTCAATGCATGCCTTCCTGCAACACACACAGAGAGCACTGTTAAGCTCCTCCCTGCTATCTTTTAAAATGCTTTCTCAGGCAGAACATAAACATACTAAGGTTTTGCATTGCTTTAGTTTAGTGCAAAACTAATAAATAACTTTACAATGACAAGAAATAATTCTGCTAGCCTGGGATGTCTAGTTGTGTTATCAACAAGTAATTCATGTTATCTCCTCTAGAGCATGATGATAGAATACATGCTGCCTTGCAGGAGATATGAAGTTCTCCCTTTTTGGGCAAATAATGAGTTGGAAGTATGATCACTAGCACACAACTGTTAGCTTTAAAGAGAGTCAGGAGGGAAAAAAGCTCCTAATTGAATGGCATTGCAAAATGTATAAGGATTTTTTTTGTGTTAATGGTACTTTTGCATAACATTTTTCATCCAGGAATCACCAAGCATTTGACATAGTGCATCTATTTGACAGGAAAGGACAAAGCTAAGATTCTTGTGATCATAAATCTATGACAGAGTCAAGTAGAGAATCTGCATTGTCAATCTCCTCACCGCTTTTCCAGAAAGCTGTACTCATTGCTACAAACTTCGCTTTGCCAATTAACTATCAGCCTCTACCTGAAAGCAAGCTTACAGACTTGCATGCCTATATGAACCTGCAGAGAAAGGCCAGGCAAAGATAGGAAAAGAAATGAATTTGTTTGTATTCCATATTTGCACAGGTAACTGCAGTGAGCAAGAAGGAAGCAGCAGACACAAATTCACAGCTTCACCCTCGGCTCTTGTCTCACAGAAGGGAGTACAACAATTTCTCATTTCACACTGGCATGTTAGTACAGGAATGCAATCATGTAGACAAGATGGTACTTGCCAGAAAGAGGGTGAACTGCCAATGTATTTAAAAGGGAGAAGGAAGGTGATCTGGACATTCAAATCCACTTTTTATTGCTTTGTAAATTATTACTCATATTGAAGCATCAAGAACATGAGTTCTGAGCTCCCAAGTTCACAAATGACAGGGAAGTGCTTCAGAGAGTACAGCCAAGGACTACAAACATGATCAAGGGACTAGAACATCTCTCTTATGAATAAAAGCTAGGAGACTTAGGGATTTTTAGCCTGGAGAAGACTGAGGGAAGATTTTATCAATGCTTATAAATAATTCAAGGATGGGTGTCAGGAAGATGGGGTCAGCCTTCTTCTCAGTGGTGCTCAGTGACAGGACAAGAGGCATGAACTTGAACAAAGAAGTTCTTTCCACCTAAACACGAGGAGGAACTTCCTTGCTTTGAGGGTTGAGGGTGGCAGAGCACTGGAATAGACTGCCCAGAGAGATCATGCAGTTTTCTTCTCTAGGGTCATTCAAAACCCATCCAGATGCTGCCCTGTGCAACTTGCTCTGGGTGAACCAGCTCTGGCAGGGGTCTTGGACTAGATGATCTCCAGAGGTGCCTTTCAACTGCTAGCATTTGTGACCACTCTTAAGGGGTCTTTATTGCATGTTCTGATCTGACATTGTCTTCTCACCAAAGGTCAGTTTTGTTTCTCTCTGCGTGTAAGGTTGGGTATCAGATGAAATGTGAAGTCCCATCATCTGCCAGTGGTCAGTCCTCTTTCATCAGAAATGATTGACAAAGACCCTCCGTTAGCTTAAAGGGGCATGATTCCAGCTGTCAACAACTCTGACTCTGTCCAAGATGTACTCAGTGCAGTAATACTCACTATTTTTATATATATACACACAGATATACCTATATATGCAGACATACAGCATGTGTCTCTAAATACAAGTGCATACACATATATTCCCATGCACATGTGCACATAAATGTATGTTTATAGGCAGCACATGCCTTGGATTCCTTGCAACTGAGTCCAAAGCCTTGCTTCTTGGAAAGACAAAGATAAAAATACAATAGCAGACTCAAAGTGAACTTCCAGCATCTCAGTTTTAAAGAACCTTCCAACTCTGTATACTTGAGATTACAGCTACCCAAACAGAATGTGAAGCCTGCCTGCATTTAGAGTGATATCTCTGCTATTTCTGTATCACCACTCATTTATTCCAAATATTTTTATGGCATGCTCCAACATAAATGGCCTATGGAACATGTACCCTCTGTCTGTCCAGTACAATTTACGGTTAATCCAGTCCACAGCAAGGCCTTCAGCTGTGTCTATAGCTTCACCAATAACTTTTTCACGATGTGAGCCATCCAGATTAGCTCGCTCTATCCATTTCAAGGCAGTGTGGGCAAAATAAATCTGTGAAGAAATAATAGGGGAGGTGTTATTAGTTCCCATCTCACTTTCTGCTCTATTTCCCTTGTCTAATAGTTCCACTTCTAAAACAACTTTTCCATCTTGAAAGTTCCCCAAATTGCTTATTCACTGAAAGCTGCAGAGGTAACTTGTGATCCCTGATCAAATAAGAAGACACTTATCCTTCAACCAGGATGACTTCTACAGGCAGCTTGTGCTTAGCTGTAAATCCCAGTTGCCCTACATAACAGCCCTCTGAATATCCTGCAGTTGTGTTTCAGCGAGCAGCTACCTCATGTGAAGTACAGCTGAGGAAGCAAAAGTAAAATCAGGTGAAAAGAAGCATGTCAACAGCAGCTCGTTTTTAAAAGGGGGAAGCAAGAAGAAGAGGGTAGGTGTCTGTGTGTGTGTCGAGGAGATGGGAAGGGAAAAGGAGTTAGAGAATTTGCTTCTATTTTTTTCTTCTTTCAGCCTCCACTTATCTTTTTTTTTTTTACCAAGTGCCTATCCTGTCAGGCTCCATCATATCCAAAACAGATTTCTTGGGTTTGGGTTAAAATGAAATTCTCTGCTGGTGAGGAGAGCAGGTTTGTGTTTTCCAAGGATGAAGAATAAGAGAAGTTTTGTAGTTGATAGCCAGAGGGAGCCAAACACTGTACGGCACAAGGGTGTGCAAAGCAACGCAGAGGCTTTCTTTGCATCTGGTCTCAACAAAGCAAATGCCTTCGTTTTAAAGCTAACCGTGAGGCCAAAACGAAGAAGAAGGGATGCCTCCAGCAACAGATCAGCTAATTCAGTTATCATAGAAGCACAGAGCAATTGTGAACTAACTCATCTTGGACCTCAGCTCTGTGCCACCAGGATCAGACTGCTGGAGCCTGGCTAGTCCCCTGCACATTGCCCCACCTTGCCACTGCTACCACTGCCGCAGTGCAGAGCTCCCTATACCAGCGGAAGAGCACACTCCCAGTGTCACTGGTGCTGCTGATTTACATTGGGCACAGCTTAGGACAACTGCTGATTCCCTATTTCAGGAGCAAGTGGCAATGTTCCAGCAGGGCCTGAAACAGTCCTCACATAACATGGATCTGGTAACATTCACATGTGTTTAGCTGTGTCCATCCAGGCTTTGAGATGTTTCCAGCAATTTAACTGAGCTGCTCATCAGCTTTCACTGCACCATCCATTATCTTTTTGTAGCATTTTGCAGTACAGATAAGTCTTACTATGGTAAAAAGTAACTATCTACCACAGAAGGGTTAACAAAGCACAGCTGAACCCCTTTCCAACTCTTCAGGGAAGAAATAGGACACTGAAAGCAGCCAGAAACAACACTATGCACAGAGAAAATTCACATTTCCAACAGCAATATCTTGCAGCATGAGGGATATATTTCTTAAAAGTAATAAACCCAATGATCATTCAGCAGTTTTGTTCAATACAGCAAGAATACAAAATTAATTCTTGTGAAGTTTACTCCTAGTAGGGACAATGGGATGTAGCTCCACAGAAAACAAGAAGATAGTGTTACTTTCACAGCTACACAGTGGAAAAAAAAAAACAACAACCCACAATGCATTTCCAGAAAATGGCACTGAAATCTTAAGGGAGAAAACTATCAGTTGCACAAAAGTTCTATGAAATTGAAATTACATTTAAGGTGAATTCTCTGTGAACTAGCCATATCAATAAGCAAAGCACACCCAATTGGTAAGCAAAGAATGAAACTCAGTGTTTGGCATCCTATATCGGTTGTATTCCTGGGCAGGCAGGAGAACAATGAGCAGCACAACAACTAGCAGCACAACCTGTAATCTGGATCACTGACAGCAGAAAGGTTAAGGCACATGAAAGCCCAATCCATTTGTCCTTGCAACACTTCAAAATCCTCTCGTTTTTAATGCCTCACCTTATTTTCCACTGGGTCAAAATCCAGTGCTAAGACTGTTCCCATCTGCCAGTCAAGTAAACTTGCATAATCTGTTCCATCAAAACTGATCTGGCGGATATCTTGGCCATTGGCAAACAACAAAAATGGCTTAGGACCTGTTGATGAAGTTTGCACATATGTTAATTACACCAGGTTCAATTCAAATCAGTCTCTAGACTGCATTACTGCCTAGCTAACATTTTAATAGGTAACCATAGAAGGCAATAAGGAGCAGAAGCACAAGGAAATGAAGGCACTTGTTCTGCATTCTACTTGCCTCAGAAATAAAAACTGAACATGAATATAGATTTTTCAGCACCAATGCCTTGCTCAAGATCAGCCTCAAAGTATGTAATAAAGGCAGTTGCAAGCCCTGCTGTATTTCACCCCGATTCCCTTAACCTCAGGACAATATTTCCTCTTCATTTCACAGCATCACCATAAATGCCAGGACACTTGAATTGCACATTTTGCCTCCCACAGTAAAAGCAAGAAAAAGATTATCTTCAAAAATATCCTTTTCCTTTATTTCTGAAATAAATCACAAACTTCTCCTACCTCCCCTCTCTCATGCAATTGCTGATACCTTGCTGCTTTTCAGGATCCGCCCTTTTCTCAAAAGAAATAGAAGGGTCTGGAATCCAAACATACACATCAAATTCCTGGGCTTCCTGGGGCCAGTGGGGAAGAAATATCCTTCTAGGAATATCCTTCCACAGACTATTCTCTGCCCTGTTCTCCAAATGTAGACATTTCAACTTTGTATCTGTAACACTGGGAAGAAACCACCCCCACGTTTATACAAAGGCACAAAAACTTGAGCATTACAGACAAACCTCTTGCAGTACAGGAGCCAAAAGAGTGAAGGGCAGAAGGTATGCAGACTAAATCTTCTCTGAGGGGGACTGAACCATACACAGTGGTGGTTGTTTTGGCATATTGACGAAATAGATTATTTTCCAAACAGTTAATACATCCCAAGTTTGACAAAATAAAACAGTGCAAAATCAAAATTGGGTCCCAGTTATACAATTGGCTTTAAAGGACTCTTAAAATCAAAATTGGGTCCCAGTTATACAATTGGCTTTAAAGACTCTTAAGTGGTTTTGCTTTTATTAGCAGAAATATGCAGGCATACCAAGATACCAACCTATAGCAGAGCAGTGCTTTCTGTCTCGCTGAAGCTTATATCCAGGAAAACAAGCACATTCCCAGGAGGATGGGCTTAAAGAAGAACATACCTGACTACAGCCACCATTGTCTGGAGATGTACAACCTTAAAAGGAACATTTGAAAAGTTTAACTTTGCCATTCTAAGAAGAACAAACAAAACCAACAGAAATTGGAGATACAAGTGAGAGAATGTGTCACTCTGATTGGATTTCTGCAGTGCAAAGCATCTCAGTGACTGATAGATCCACTGGAAGGTCCCCTGCAAGAGTAGAAGTCTAGTGAAGTGAAAGCAAATTAGCAGCAAAATCTGTCAGAGTTTTTCCTGGAAATTCATAACCTAAGATGGGTCCTTAAGCAACCTGATCTAGTTGGAGGTGTCCCTGTTCATGGCAGGGGGCTAGAACTAGGTGATCTTTAAGGTTCTTTTCAACACAAACCATTCTATGATTGTTAAGACAGGAGGGTGATGGGGCAGGATGTATGAAGAGCGTTTCCATTTGCTCATTATTTCAGAGAACTCTTTCTCCTGTGCAGACCTCCATGTAAAGAAACAGCAAAGTAATGATGTTCACTAGGCTAGGATAGTGAATTGATGCCTTCTAATACAGCAAACCAAGACTTCATACAAAGAGAAATTATCCATTCTTGGGGCTGCACAGTGGTTAAAGCTTCAATGCCAACCGGAGCTTACTCAGTGGAGTGTCCCTAGTGAAAGCAGCAGCACTGACTAAATCTACACAACATGTAAAGGGTATAAAAGGAAAGGGGATTTTTCAAGGTGCAAGACTGGCAGGAATGAAGATATCTTGATTGCTAACACTGAAAAGATCAATTTGAAAAGCAACAGTCTCCTGAATCTGGAAATCTTGTTGGACTGGACAACGACACTTTAGTGGGTGTAGCAGCTCCAAATATTCTGACTGCAAAAAATTCCATCTGTGGTTAATGAGATTAAATTGCTTTAAAGTGAATCTGAGTTGCATAATGTCAATAAAGTAATCCAGTTTTCAACCAAGCTCTAATTTTGTACCTGAAACATAAATTGCAGATGTCTCCTGCAACATACATTTGAGAGATGCCTTGATTTGTGTCAACAGCAAAATAATTTGGCTTGAAAACGGTGGACGTTGCTCCTAAAAGAATCTGCTAAAAAATGAAGATGAATATTGCTCTTCTCAGCTTTCAAAGTGCCTGACATTCCATTGCCTCCTATCTTGCAGAATTAGGGCAAAATTGTACTGTGAAAAATGAGCATAAAACGTCTTCATTCCCTTCTGCCTCTCAGTGCCAGGAATAAACAGTATGGCAGTCACTACAGCTAGGAAAAGAAGTTACTTACCCGTGCATGCTTTGCCATCCGTTTTGAGTACAGATCCTTCAGGACAAAAGCAAACAGGCCCTTTAGATGTTTGAAGGCAACCATGGCTACATTCAGTGTCATTCCTTGTACAGGAAATCAGCTCTACAGTAAAGTAAAGAGGGGAGAAAAGAAAAATAAATCTTAAATTATGATAAAGATTTTTACTAAAGTTCCCCAAAAGACATGTTAACATTTTCTTAGCCAAAAAAAACCAAAACCAAAACACAAAAGAATAAAATACAGTAAAATTAAAATTACATCACAATTGAAGTGTGATGTTGGCAGTGCAACACTTCTGGAGCCTTTCTTTCTGAGATTTCCTTCCAGCGTTAGTAGAGTTAGGCAACGGTTGGAGTTGATGATCTAAAGATCTTGTCCAAACAAAACAATTCCATGATTTTATGTCTTGGTTTGCTTTGGTTTGTTTTTTTCCCTCCATTCCCCACCCCCACACTCTCTCCTAATTATAATGAAGAGGAAAGCTGTATAAGGTTAACCCTCCAGGGGGAGTAACTTTGAACCTGACCCTAGGTGGTCTTGACCCCTCCCCAGGGGTGAGTCTGAACACCACCAGGTGATGGTTAGCTCACTCCCCCTTCAAGTCTAAAGATCCATAAAAGCAGAGGGACTTCCTGTTTCACTCTCTCTCTGTTCCCTGCCTCCCTGCTTACCACCATCACCATCCTGTTCCTGGTTCTCTTTGTTTTACCATGTGGCCATCACCCATGAGGGCGACAAAGTCATCACCATCAAAATCGGATTGTACATTTTGTATTTGCTTTTTCCCTTCCCTGTACCTTTGTAACTTCCCTACCTCAGATACCTTTTAAAGTTATTGTTAAACTTTTCTTTTTAACTGCCAAATCGAGTGAGATTCATTTATTTGGGTGTGCTTACCTTTTCCTCTCTACATCTTATCCCTTTCTGTTGGGAAAGAAGGGGGAAGAGGGAAGGGCACTCTATAAAAATTGTTATTGCTTCTATCAAATTTATTTGGGTCTCCGAAAATTTAAATTAGAACCGAGATAAAAACCAAAATTCTTGGGTCCTTAAAACCACTATACTGATAATCATTACATTTTCCAAAATCATATGGAAGTATGTTATCAAAATAGAAATAAATTAGAAAACTCAATCCCATTTCCAAACATTAGGTTTGGAAAGATACAAGAAAGTTATATGGAAAGCATAAGTATAAAACACAGAGAGAATGAGGTTAAAAAATGCTTTGCATCCACTACAAGGGTAGGAGAAAACTCAGTGAAAGCAGGAGATGAATCTTCTGGAAGTAAAGCTCTGTTCCATAGTGGCATGTGGAAAGCCATAGTGGAAGCAAAACCATCCTAGAACCTGGCAATAGCTTTCCTTTATTTTCCATTATAGTTGTTAGAGTGACAACATTTTTTGGAGCACTTATTCAATGCAGCGTCACAGGATAGGCTTTTTTTGCCTTCCATACTGTAGTGCTGCATCTCTTAATGCCAATTATTATGCCATGTGGCAACTTTCACTGGCTGATAGGAACTAATGCGAGTTTCCCACTACTGCTTTTTACTTACTGGCTTAAATGGAACATAGCTGTTGCAAATATTCCTTTTCCACCCTAGACTGGGTTATTCTAACCCCTTAAGCACAGAGAACAGATTCAAGAAACTGGTCTTGTGTTTCTTTCTGTCCAGAGCTGGTGGCTTTAGTCAAGAAACTTTGTAAGTGACTTGGAAGATAGAGAATCAAAATGTCTGGTCAGCATGTGGACTTCTCACTTTGCATCTCACTCTCTCAAGCTGTGTACTTGGTGACATATCTGCCTTGTGCTGCAGTCATTAAGGAGTTACATTGCCCACACTGCATCTCTAGCCTGTGTTAGAAAACCATCATTTTCTGTCTAATTTGAGACACTCAAAACTCAGTTCAAGTTAGCTATCCAGAATAGAGCTGAGCTGCACACTGTCTAACTGCTGTTTGGGACAAAATTAAAAAAAAAGGATATCCCACCTTCCAAGAGTCTCTGGACACAGGTCTCCCACAGGTTTTCTGCCTTCTGCAGCTGTTGCACACACCCTGGACCTCTACATGTGGGTCAAGAGATCCTGACCCTGATTCCCTCTCAGTAGGGTGGGAGAAGTGTATCTCAGAGGTCTAAAAGAGACATAGACTGACTGCTAGAGTCTGTTAGACTCTAGAGCTATCCTTACTAGCTAGTAGTGATATTTACTATATGCTAGATTTTGATCCTGCTGTGATCCAGACTGAATTGGCACTTCTACTTGGGACCTATACCAATGCTTTATTTCCATGGAAACAAGGTGGAAAAACCTTTGTGCCTATACTTCACTTCATTATGAAATATAAAAGTGACTGAGAATATCCCCAGACCTCAAAATTTGCATGCAGCTCACATTTTCATGGAATCAACCAGGTTGGAAGAGACCTCCAAGATCATCCAGTCCAACCTAGCACCCAGCCCTAGCCAGTCAACTAGACCATGGCACTAAGTGCCTCATCCAGGCTTTTCTTGAACCCCTCCAGGGACGGTGACTCCACCACCTCCCTGGGCAGCCCATTCCAATACCAATCACTCTCTCTGGCAAGAACTTCCTCCTAACATCCAGCCTATACCTCCTCTGGCACAACTTGAGACTGTGTCCCCTTGTTCTGTTGCTGGTTGTCTGGGAGAAGAGACCAACCCCACCTGGCTACAACCTCCCTTCAGGTAGTTGTAGACAGCAATGAGGTCACCCTTGAGGGTGCTTTTATGTTTCAGATTTATTTTGGAAAGGTTTCATTCATTTGTGGGCAGATTATATACAGTGCTGCATAAAGGGAGAAAGAATCCTTTCACATCTGACTCTCACTTTGGCTAAATTATGACTCTTGAAACTTAATGGCAGATCTTCATCTTTCTTCCCCTCCACTTCTCTGTGTTGTCTGCATTTAGTTTAGTCATATTTATCCAGTTTCAGAATGCTTCCTACTTTACAAACTTATGTGGGTAAGTTTTCCTCAAGCACATATCTTATACACAATTTAATTGATAAATGAAAAAAAAAAAAAAACCAAAACAAAATGAAACAAACCCACAACAGCAAAAAAAAAAAAAAAAACAAACCCAAACAACATATTTGGGTCATATCCCCAGAATAAATAATTTTATCAGTATTTCCATGTGTCTTATTTGTTGTAAACAGGTGCACATTAATTTTATAACATGAATGTCAGGCACGTTAGCAAGGCTAGAAACAAAGGTGATGTTTGTTCTGAACCTGCAAATTCTTCAGGACAGTTAGAGTGAGCCAGGTTCAGAGACCACGTTTAGAAAGATACAACTGCTTCTCCACCTGGACTGTGCCACAGAGCCTCATCTGAGCAGAGGTCTCTCTTGAGATGTGACACTCTGAGGGCTTTTGCTTCTGAAGAGGCTCATGCTCTATTACTCTCATGTAGCTTACACTTCCTTAAACATGACATCTGAATTTGGTTCACTCAGTTTAAGCTGATCCTACTTACATAATAAGGGATTGGAAGCAGGCAATGCAATACACAAAACTTTCAGCGGTTCCAGCATTAAACAAGGACTCCCTCCAATGCGATACTTGAGGTGTTTGTGTCTTACTGCTGCTTACCATGGCATGTTTTCCTATCAGGCAGCAGAGCAAAACCTCTTGGGCAGGTGCAGTAATAGGAACCAGGGATGTTCACACAGCCCAAAGTACAGCCATGATTCCAGAAGCCACATTCATTGATATCTGCCAAAAGAAGTGCTTGCTGTGTTAAAAGTGCCATCAACCAGTGCCAGGGATTCAGAGGAATGAAACAAATTAACAGTTTCCAAGAAGCATCTCTTTTTTTCTCATTCATTTGAAGGAAATGTTTTTTCCTAATAAATGACCAAAAAAACCCCACCAAGTTTTCAGACCTTATTCAAACAAGATTTGCAAACCTTTTGGTGACACTACCTAGGCTGCATGTCCAGCAAAGGTGCTTGGACAATGTGCTAGTTTGAGCCTAGCTAGAGTGTTTTGGTGATAAGATTACAGGCTGTGAAAGGAAAACAATGGTGATGTCTACTTTCCTCATAGGCTTGCTGGGATGTATAAAAATATAATCACTTCACCCAGCACTGCTGCTGGGGAACTGGCTGAGCTGCATCTTCTAACCTCACCCTCCATTTTCTTTTCTAATCCACTTTGCTTCCTAACCCTCCTGGCCAAACCTCCATTCTTCCTTGCAACTGGGGTAAGGTTGAGAGGGGTAGGGGGAAGGTGAAGGGGTGGTTGAGAGCCCCTCCTGGGAACTCAGGTTTCTGGGAGGGGAGTTGTGGGTTTGTATTACTTTTTACCTTGTATATTTATATACTGTAAATGTCTGCTTGTATATTGTGCTAGCTGTAAATATTAGCTCCATTCATAATTCCAGAGCTGGCTGAGTCTAGTCTGGCTGATTTCTAAAGTGGGGGGGGAGGGAATGGGGAACACCCAAACCGTCACAGACAACTTCCTAAATTATGCCTTTACTTATGGATTCCAGTGGCAGTTAGATCTTATTCACCAAAACAAAAAATATTCTTTTACCTTTTTTCAGATAAACATTGTTGTAAAAATTTTGATTCCCACATGACATTAGCAAAATTCTCAAAACACAGAAGTGGTTTGGAAGCTGGCATTCAGAAAGCAATCCTGGCGAATGTGCTGATGGCTAGTGCTCAGGCAGGTCTGGAAAACTTGTAGTCTGGGGATTTTGACAGCATTAAGCTTTTTCAAATCTGGTCCTGCAGTGCAATGCTGCTTCTAAAAGTGATATATTAACTATTATTAATGGCAATGCTAGATTTGTATTGAAACAATCCAGATTAAAACACTTAGAAGTGTGTTAAGAATATGCATCTTTTTTTGAAAGTGGCATTTACAGCCATCCTGTTACAGGATTTTTCAGTGTTTCACCTCTGCTGACACATCTGTTTATTTGTTTTTTAACTAAAAAAAAACTAAATGAGCACTCATAAGCATGGCTGCTTATCTAATGCTCCTCTAATTATTCAGGCAAGACCAAGAATAGCACTGTGATGGTTTGGGTGTTACCCGCCCCCCTACTCTTATGGAATCACCCAGACTAGACTCAGTTGAGCCTGGAAATGAGAATGGAGCCTTATATTTACAGCTTAGCACAATATACAAGCAGGTATTTACAATATATACAGTAATATGCAAGTTAAAAAGTAATACAGAAACATAACAGCCCTCCCAGAAACCAGAGTCCTCAGGAGGGGCTCCCAAACAGCCTTTGTATTATGCTCAAGATGAGTTGGGAGAATCGTCCAGGTGGGTTAGGAAGCAGACTGATCAGTTAGGCATCAAGTTAGAGAGAGAAGTGCATGAAGCTAGAGTCCAAGAGCAACTCTTTTATCTATGTTTGTGTTCTTGTTTTTATACATCTCAGCAAGCCTATGAGTGCAGCAGACATCACCATTGTTTCCTTTTCACAGCCTATAACCTAATTCTTCTCATTAAAATATCCCAGCTAGGCTCAAGCTAGCACAAGCACTTGTGATATTTTCATAGGTCTCCTTTTAGATGATTTCAGAACCTGAAAGGGCACAAAACTGCAACAGCACAACTGGAATTTAAGACTTCAGAGCATTTCTTCATAGTTAAGATAGGAGAACAGAAAAAAGAACAGAAGAGTTTTTCCGTGTGATGGAAGAAAGCTGAGGGGACATTCATGTATTACCTTCACAGAACTGTTTGTTTCGACTTAAAATAAAGCCACTTGAACATTTAAACTGATGAGTCTTTGAGTCAGGCCTGCAGATTCTTCTTCTGCACTTGTCTCTGCTCAGAGCATAGTCTCCTTTTTCTAGAAGAATAAAAAGTAGCGCAAATGTAACCCAGTTCCTACCATATCAATCTTTAAGGACAAACTATTTTGAGGGAAGATACTCAGTGGTGTGACGTCTTCTCAACCCAAGAAAGTACTTTTTAATTGAAAATTGCTTACATTATTTTTTATTGGTAAAATCAAGCCAAAAAAATCACTACAAAAATCTAAGCTGGTGAAAGCCACCACTCCTGTTAAGTATTATATGTTACTAGGGACTATAAAACACTCAGAAGGAAGAGTGTGACAGAGAGAGCAAGCATCCAAAATGACATAGAAGAGAGTTTTTAAGAGAGAGCACGCAAAGGCTAGAAATTATTAGCACAAAGCAGTGCTCAGGTCTCACAGTATTTAGCAGGGAAGAAAAAAAGAACACAAATCAAAACAACAAAAACACCCCACACACAGCTGGATAGAATATAAAGATCCTAGTTTTCATTTGGACAAAACCAATTATTCCAGTATACTGGAGTGAATCCTCCTTTTTTACTATGAGACACACAATCTTGAAGTCAGATTTAACACAGAATTTTTCCCATGTCCAACAAGATATGATCAAAGGAAAACAGAAAAAAAAGTACCCAGCAGATCTCCAGAAGCCTTTCTGTGAAGCAAGACAAGCAGGAAAAGGCAAACAGGTATTCCAGTATCACTTTTCATGGGAAGGATTTGCAAAGGCTCAGCTACCTTTTAGAGATGGTGCTTTCCTAGATATGCCACACCCAGGGTTCTATTTTTGTCTCCCAAACTATTATTTTTGTTTTAATCTTCCTAATCTTCTTCTGCCCTTCTGGGGTTGCTTGCCCCTTTCCCAAGCTAAGAATAGTTGAACTGCTGCTACTGAATGTGGGTATGCAGCCACCCACACACAACACTCTCTTTGCCCTGAGCTGTCTGTGTGACATAGAAGTAATCATGGGCTAATACAAGCAAAGAAATATGAGTGTGAAAAATTTTCTTGTGCTAGCCTAAATTCATCCTCTAACTTCCAAGAGATGGAAAGCAGCCTAATAGCAGAGGCTGCTACTTAGTCTTCCACAAGCTGCAGCTGAGAAAATGGTAGCCAGGTAGTGGACTGAGAAATTGCACTTAGAAAAGATTGATTTCCCAGACAGACACTTCAGCTTGAGTGAAATCATCAACAACTTATTTGCACCAAACTGATTAATTCTACTCTAACAAAAGTTGCATCACACAATGAAAAATGAAGAACGGATGATTGGATGGATATTATCTACGTTATTGAGCATCTTCCCTCTTTGAGAGGCTTGGATTCTATATAGTCTAATCTCTTGTGCAGAGGACACATGTAACACAACCAAGAAGCCCTGAGGTTTAAAAGGCCACTATCACCAAATATCTTTTTGTAGAACTAGTTTTGAACTGGATCCTTAATCTTTGTCCCTGCTGCAACTGAACCAGGAAGATATTGTAATGAGGTCTCTAATCTTCAAAGGCAGATGTTTAAGACTAGGCTGGATGAGGTTTTGAGCAGCCTGGTCTAGTGAGAGGTATCCCTGCCCATGACAGGCAGGTTGGAACTACATGATCTTTAAGGTCCCTTCCAACTCAAGCCATTCAAGCCATTCTGTGATAACTCATTAGAACAACAAAATGGAATTGCAATCTCAAAACAATACAAACCAGAAAGAAGACCACATATTCGAGACTACATCTTGTGCTTAACAGTGGTGCTGCTTTTTTGCCCCTTGCTTGTCTGGTTGGAAGGGACCTCCAAAGGTCATCTAGTCCAATCCCCTCTCTCCAGTAAGCAGGGGCATCCTCAACTAGATCATGCTATTCAGAGCCCTATCAAGCCCTGCTTTGAGTATCTCCAAGGATGAGGCCTCAACTACCTCCCTGGGCAACCTGTTCCAGGATTCCACTGCCCTTAGGGTAAGGAACGTGTTCTGGAGACACCCAGGAATTACAGGAGAAACAACAGCAGCAATTTTGCAATTTGTGTAACTGCAAGATTTTGTTAAGTGGAATAATTATTGAAATCTCAATACTGTCAGAGCAAAACACTGGAAAAATATTTAAATCACATTTCAGAATGTAAAATGAATGGTGACTAAGTTATAAACCACAAAGACTTTAAGACAATGTTTTCTGGAAGAACAAGGATTATGAAATGTACTTTCTGGTTTGAGTTTTGTGGGTGCTTCTGCCTCCCATCCCCTCTCATATGGAAATGGGTGTTCTCAGATCATAGCCTGTTTCTGGTATCTTACACTGGAAAGAAGCACAACATGATTTCTTCCCAAAAATCTATCATGAGTGTACTCAACAACATTAGTCTGCCAAAGAAAAACCTGGAAAAAAAATCCAGAGGCAATCTTTGAGATTTTAAGGTAATGAAGACATTTGATGAGCCATTAATAAAAGTGTGAAGAACATTCCAGCAGACATTTATAAATACACATACTGCCATCCAATCTAGGGTTAGCTGTCAAACAGAGCTAAGGTAAATTAGAGGCCACCATTCAGACACTGCCATGCTGGAGTTGTTGTGTGAGGTTATAGCAAACTCATAGCCAAATGAATGCTCTTCTCTATACTTGTCCCTGATCAATCCAAGAAAGTCTTTTGACAGGGAGAGGAAAGCGGAGACATGAGGCATTTAAGTAGTAAATAAATCCAAATTCCACCAAAAAATCAAATCATGTCATTTGAGCACTTTTCCTCAGCTGCCTTTTCATCTGAAGGAACTCACTTGCTATCTGCTTTAAAGAAGGCTTGATAATTCACAGCTGACACTTCACTGCAACATGCATTTTCTTGGCTTCAACAGAGCATCCAATTAGTCTAGGTATGCTTTTATCTCCAGGTTTCTCTGTTGTGAGAACAGCCATACATCTCACTTGTACTTCAAGCTCATTAGCCCTCCTTTCATCCCAGTTCTTGCACTGAATAAGCCACCAAACAACATACAGGCAAAGTCCATAAGGTCCACCTGTTTCTACTCCATCACCTCTCAGACAGTTTTACAAGAGGCTATTTGGAAGGGAAGAAAAAGGAGGAAAAGGGAGGAAAAGGGAGGAAAAGGGAGGAAAAGGGAGGAGAAGGGAGGAAAAGGGAGGAAAAGGGAGGAAAAGGGAGGAAAAGGGAGGAAAAAGGAGGAAAAGAGAGGAAAAAGGAGGAAAGGAGGAAAGGAGCCTACTGCTGACAAACATTTACTGCCATACAAAACTTTACTACAGGAGTATATACTGTAAGGCATTTAAAAACAATGGTAGCTTGCTAACAAAGGTGGGGAAATCCTCTTTCCAATGGAAAGAGAAACACCAGAAAGCAGCATGTTCTGGTGGAAGAAGTGAAGCTCCTCTTCTAACACAGGGATAAAAGTTAAGTGTTGTTGACTTGTGCAGTTGACCAAATGGTCACCTAAATGATGGTGCATATCCCTGTGCAGAGGATATCTGTAATACAACCAATAGCCCCTGAGTTCAAGAGATTGCTACCATGAACTACCTTTTTTTGTTCATTGTTTCTTCCCCTCTGTGAATACACAGACACAGTGACAGACACCCAAGGAAGCCTCATGAGGTCTTCCAAATCTCACTGAAACAATCCTGAGATGCACGCGTGTGTGCTGTCTGCACCATAAATGTGTCCTTCCCTAGAAAACTCTGTGTGAGAGCATCAGATGTGTCAGTGGAAAAGAAGTGCTGCCAGAATGACTATTTGACTCAAAGGAAGCAAGGGACAGGTATTGCCTCCCAATTACATAATTAGGTTGTAAAATACCCTTCAGATCATAAAGCCCAACCTATCACCGAACACCACATAATCAACTAAATCATGGTATCAAGTGCCACATCCAGACCCTTTTTAGACACTTCCAAGGACAATGACTCCACCATCTCCTAGGCAGCACATTCCAATGGCAAATCACTCTGTGAAGAACTTCTTCCTAACATCCAGCCTAAGCCTCACCTGGCACAGCTTGAGATTGTGCCCTCTTGTTCTGTCCCTGATTGCCTGGGAGAGGAGACCAACCCCCACCTGGCTACAACCTCCCTTCAGGTAGTTGTAGACAGCAATGAGGTCCTCCTTGAGCCTCCTCTTCTCCAGGCTAAACAATCCCAGCTCCCTCAGCCTCTCCTCACAGGGCTTGTGCTGCAGAATGGAGGCTTCCTTTGTTGACAAGTTCATTTGATTTTCCAAAACACTTTCTCTTCTGCATTTTAACATCTCTCCCCACCGAAAACAAATCATTTGAACAACAAACTTCCCTTGAAGATGTTCCTACTCAGGCCAGATAGACAGCATAGTGTCATATAAAGCTGTTGGTTGCCATGAAGTAGAATAAAGCCTACTTTTTAGCAGATACTTAGAAATGGCTCAGAGATACTTAGGAGCTTCATCTTTGCTCATAGAAACAATCACTGCTTTCTCCTCATGTCTTTATTCCACCCATAACTCTGGGAACTCGAGGTCATCTTCCTTTGGTAGCTCTGCAGCCACTGCACAGCACACAACTGCCTCCATGCTGTTTGCTTAGTTGTTCATATCAAAGCAAAGCTGGTGACAACAGCTGTTCCATTAAAGCAGGAATACTTTGCCTGCTTTCCAGAGATCAGAGAACATTATTTCCCCTGCACACCTGACACATCCTACTGCCTCAGCAGAAATTCTCAAAGAAGATGTGATATCTGTAGTCAACTACCTCCATTTTCTGATATGCAGCAAAAGACAGAGACACCACCACCTCATACAGCAGGCAACTGATATCAATGGAAGAGACTCAAAGCACTTGTTTCATAGTTGCTCTGGCAACTTCAAGTCTGGCTAAACCAGGCTGACCTCCTAATCCAGCCATTTCACAGCAAACCCAAAACATCCAAAAGTATAATTTGTCAGACATACTATGCACTTTAACTCCTTCAGTGCTGTGATCATCAGGGGTGCTCAGATGCACACTAGAATAAAGTTTCCAGAAAGGAACAGACATTTGATGATGATAATCCACATGGAGGATTAAAAAGCTGTCTGCTTTGTGCATTTAGCAGGAAAGTTTGCAAACAAAGGGAAGAGAAGGAGAAAAATCACATCTGTCTGAATGTATATTCAGATCAATGGAATGAGAGGTTTGTTCATTCTCAGCACACTTCCAGTTAGATATTCCAGGTGGATTCACACTCACTAAGTGAAAAGTTAAAGAATTTTTTCCCTTGGCTTCAGTGGGGGCTGCAGTTTTGTCAGAGAAAATGATTGCTGTGAAAAATCAGAGTGTACAGCATTATTATTCTCACACATAACAACTCTGTCATTACAGTTCACTTACCAAAATCCTGGTGTTCTGTTCTTGCACCTGGCTGTTTAAATGGATGTATCACTTGTATCTCCTCTGGAGGGAAAAATGATGGTTTCAGGCTAATTGTCACTACGACTTTTCCTGTGTACTTGTTGGCTCTCCATATCACACCAGATTTAATCTCTGAATAGTAGAGGTGCTCAGCAAAGACAGACATTCCGAGCAATTGACGTCTACAGCAAAGAGAAGATAGCACAAAGTGACACATTACCTGATCCCTATATACTCCATAGATGCAGAATGGCTAACCTGTATTTCTCACAGGTTACAGGAATGACTCAATAGGCAGAAAAAGCCTGGACATGATCCTGCTACTGGTGAACTCAGAGACCCAAACAGCTATTTGCTTTGTTGAAGGATGTAGGCCAGATAAGTTCCCCTATTCCCCAATTTCCAGTGCCTGCTCTGACGTTTCTGATTGTCTCAGGAAATTGGAGTAGAGATGGAAAGGTAGGAGCAGAGCATTCCTAAAATCCATCCAGATGCTTCTCCTATCACAGGAGCTTAATTTCCATTTCCTAGTCAGTTAGAGCAGCCAGCAGGAACCATAAAAGGGCCCAGTTTTAAATGAGAGGGAAAGCAGAAAGTTATACTGAAAGAGAGAATATTACCCTTCACTTTCCAGTACATATTCCAGGTAGAAAAAGGAGAATCCATATTATCTAAGTTGATAGGGAACATGGTGAAGCCCTAGTGAACACCAGCCAAACCAAGGAAGAAAGTAAGGACAAACCCAACGTAACAGCTGGCAACATAGGAACCAACTAGCTTTGCATTCATCATATACAAATAGTGTGCTGCATGCTCAACCAAGACACCAGAGAGATCATGTATTTTTCTCATTTCGCAGCTGACAGTCCCTAGGAGGCATATACTGGTCCAGGCATAGTGACACAAACTGCAGTAACACAGGGTAACCTTTTCCTGAACACCTCAGTGAGAACATGCCCACCATGGAGCATCTGTACCACCGCAAAGCACAAAGGTCAAATATGAAAGGCATCCAAAAGGACATGGGTATAACAGCTCCACAAGTCATTCATGGAGCATGAGGGGAACATGGCTGTTGTGAAGGAGTTTTCTCCACACCTACTGATGCTTGCTGAAGAGCCTGAGCACAGACATGAGAAGGACAACAGGCTTAGAGGAGGATAGGAAAGGGCTGATCAAGCTCAGTCTCTTGAGCAGTGTTCAGACACCTGAGCTCATCCATTGTAACGTTGGACAAATAATTTGATCTCTGCCTTTGACTTCTCTGTCTGCTGAAAAAAAAAAGCTCACTAATAAACATTCAGAGTGGATTTCTATGGATTAAGTATCATTTGCTAAAGGCTTGGAAGATGGAGAGCATTGAGTGGCAGTATAATCCTGACAGCAGTGACTTCTTTCCATTTTTCCTATCAGTGCTTTTGGATTTACAGTTTACCACACTTTATACTCCTTATAGTATCATGAACTGATAAAATAAAAGGGAGAAAGAGGAAGAGAACTGAAGTGCATCCCTGGGAAATGAGTGTTTTATTTCTAACAAGCTCAGGAAAACTCACCGGACAGACGTTTTGAGCAAACGAAGAGCTCCACCGTCATAGTCACAAGATCCAATATGGGAAATCTCTTTCCCATGATCATGTTGTATCCAGAAGAGCCTCATGTCAACCAGATCTAGTGATATGGCCTTGATTTTTTCTGTGGTTCTTAAAACATTTCTCACATCAATTCCACTGAGGGATGCTCGGTGTATACTAGAAACTGTACCATCTGAAGACCAAAATAGCAGCCTGCAGACAAGAGAGGCGTATTTTGAACTAAAGAAACAACCAACAAGAAGCTCCACATCTGCAAGATCACATCACTGCTGCACACTCCTTGTTTAGTTGCTATTTTATACAGAAAATTTCAGTCTTACCTCAGTGCTTTCAGAATCTAAACAAGGCTGGAAGAGGGGAGATTCCGATTGGATGTTAGGAGGAAGTTCTTTACAGTGAGGATGGTGAGACACTGGAACAGGTTGCCCAGGGAGGTTGTGGATGCTTCCTCCCTGGAGGCGTTTAAAGCCAGGCTGGATGAGGCCTTGAGCAACCTGCTCTAGTGGGAGGTGTCCCTGCCTATGGCAGGGGGTTGGAGCTGGATGATCCTTGATGTCCCTTCCAACCTAAACCATTCTATGATTCTATGAAATAGGTTGAACTCTATGGCCTTAAAGGTCCTTTGCAAATTAAATGATTCTGTGAGTTTAACAACAAAGCAAGAGACTCCCCTTATAGCTCTATAAAGAATTGAAATGTTCTTTCTGCAAAGTCTTGTCTACTTGACAGAAGCAATGTTACAACTGAAGTTTTGTTACAGTTGTTTTCTTATTGCAATAGATGTGCTTCTATCAGAGACTCTGTGACTCTGTTCAGTGAGCAGGGATTGACTAGGAAGTTCTCTCACATAGGTCAAGCAGGGATCAGCCCAGCTTAACCACGAAGGACTATTGTCTGTCTTTCTGCTTTGTTTTTCCATGCAGCCAGGGAAGTACAGCTCTCCTGCATGCTCAATCACACCTAGGTGAATATACACAGCTAAGTCTCTACAGACTTTCACAGATGTCGAGCAAATAAATCCCTTCAATGCCATTCATAACATGTTACAGTGGCATTTGACAGTGGGTTTCAGGACTTGTGAATATTTCCAAGGCTGGAAAATATTATCTTTAAAAGAAAAATCGAGGGAAAAAATGCACATATATATATATACACACACATATAAGACACAGAGTTTCTGAAGCATGTCCAGAGAAGGGCAACAAAGGTGGTGATGTGTCTAGGGAATAAGTATTAGAAGGAGCAGCTGAGGAAACTGAGATTCTTTAGTCTGGAGAAAAGGAGGCTGAGAGGAGACCTCTTTGCTCTCTGCAATTCCCTGAAAGGAGATTGTAGTGAGGTGGGGGTTGGTCTCTTCTCCTTAATATCAAATGATAGAATGAGAGAAAGTGGTCTAAAATTGTGCCATGGGAGGTTTAAGTCAGAGACTGGGAAGCATTTCTTTCCTGCAGGAGCTGTCAGGTAATGGAACGGACTGCCCAGGGAGGTGGTGGAGTCACTGTCCCTGGAGGTGTTCAAGAAATGTGTGAACATGGCACTTAGGGATATGGTTTACTGGCCATGGTGATCTTAGCTTGAGAGTTGGACTCGATCATAGAGGTCTTTTCCAAACAATTCTATTGTTTTCTATGTGTATATATGTATATACATACACACACACAGAGGCTGCTGTTCAGGCCCTTAAATCCTACCCAAATTTTAAGATTCCAAAGAATACTAGTAATGCTGCTAGCACCAGAAGCTTGGTTTATGCATAAAAGTAGTAGAGAATGACACATAAGTCTTAATATTAAAATATTTTCACACTCTGTTAAGCAATTCAGATTTGCAGCACTTCATTACTGCCATTGAAAGGTGGCAACAAAACCATGCTCTTGACGTATGAAAGAAAATCATCTCAAAAGACTCCTCAAGGTTGATTGTTGTGGGGTTTTTTTGGAAGAGGTTTAGGTCTAAAGAGAAACTAGCATGGAGACACTACCAAGACAATTCATCTTGATAACTCCTGAGACCAAATGTCTCATATGAGCATGGTTCTCAGTGTAAACAGCTGGAAACTGGAAGTACCTTTGTGAAGGCCAAATTACTAATGGCACATAGTAGCAGCAGTAGATTCAGAAGGAATGCTCTGATCAAATGACAAAGGGAAAAGGGAAATAGGAGGAAAACTGTAAGTTTAGACTCTCCTTTCAGAAAAGATCCCAATTTATATTCTAAACATGCCAGTTCTGGAGCACAGGGACTCCTAGCATTTGCAGGCATCATTCCCCTTGCTGCTCCAACCCTATTATCTTCTGCCTCGAAGATTGCTGTCATGGTAAGGACCATGAATGTCTCTTTTTCCTTGGCTCTTCACACTAGCAAAATTTTCACCCATGGCCAAGAGGTATAGATCCTGCATTAAATTTTGGTGGGCTTTTCTCATCTGCTTCTCTATTTATCTCTTCCCTATTCACCTCTCATAAACTTATTATTCTTTAATCCTGTTTTGTCTTAGTTCAAGGAGATACTGGTCTACAGAAAATGCACTATAAGCAGATACAGTCTACAAACCACAATCACAGCACTTTGCATATTTTGAGTCCATTTCAATGAAATTACTAACCTAGTTAAAATTACCTTTGCTCAGCATCAATAGTAATCCTCGTGGGACGACCCACGTCTCTTAGAAGAACTTGGCGTTTCTTCCCGTTCAAGTCTGTGGCTTCTATGGTCGCTTTCTGTGTGTTGGCCCAGAGAATGTCTTGATTTATCCAGTCAATAGCAAACCCTGAAGTGCCTTTGTCTATATAACATAATCTCTGTAATAAAAACAAACATGCTGACAGTAAGAACTATCCTAATGATTGCTCTGAACTTGACTTTCAGTATAGAGAACAGAGTGCCAAACCGAAGTTTCCACATGATTCCTCTGCCTCCTTCATTTCTCTCAGACATGTAGATGTTTCTCTTTTTTGTTCTTAATCACTTTGATCTGATCTTTGTGCTTACCCATACCCCTTCTGAACTGCAAAAAGGAAAACAGGTTTCCACAAGAAATGCACCAGACAAATATTTTACCTACAAGTGAGGCCTTAAGCAATCAAGTCTGCTTGAGAGGTGTCCTTGCCCATGGCAGGGTATTTGGAGCAGATGACCTCTAAAGTCCCTTCCAACCTAAGCTATTCTATGATTCTTGCATTTTGCACACTGTGAAGCACTCAGACTTGTTCTGTTACAGATGGAAGACTTCCTAACGCAGTGTTACTGGACCCTGATGCTTAAAAAGATGCCACATAGATACACAAACACTGCCAATTTCCCTCAAATCCTTCCCCCCCCCCAAAAAAAAAGGCTCTCACAGCATTAAAGTTCAGTCACAAGAGCCTGTCTGCCCTTCTTAATCAGCCAGATGCACTCAACTGCACAATTTGCCTGAACAAAGAGTGAAGTGCTAAAAGAAGCATTTCTGCAACCATAGAAACCAGTCAAAGGTTTGAAAAGAAATGAGGATGAATTCAAGCACATTCTTCTCCTACTACTTGTACCAGCTTGAGTCACAGTAATCTGGAAGACAAACTTCCCCAATGCAGGGGATTAATTTAAAGCTCACAGAAACATTATTGGCTTCAAAGCTTTAGTTTATCTGAGTTGCTATTCCTTAATTTTTGATTCTCTATCACTTGATTCATAGAAAATACTGAATGAACTGTGAATAGCAGTCAAACAGCCTAGACTCAGGACCATAACTATTATGAGAGCAGAGGCTATTAAAAAAGTGTGAAGTGTACCTAAAGAGTAAGTGGTTTCGACATAGGGTTTTATGCCCATTAAGTTCAACAATTCCAGAGGACAAACTACTTTACCTCTTGTTTTGTGCCATTCAGGTGAATTCTTTGGAGCAATCGCCTTTCAGAGTCTACCCAATACACCTTTTCTTCTGCATAATGAAAATCCATAAGCGTTGACTGACCAGTATCAGCCACCAA
Organism: Tricholaema leucomelas; assembly: GCA_013400475.1. NCBI lineage: Eukaryota > Metazoa > Chordata > Aves > Piciformes > Lybiidae > Tricholaema lacrymosa > Tricholaema leucomelas. The sequence goes on along the minus strand of WAAF01003216.1, from coordinate 79,675 downwards.
CCTTTCATGATTGGTCCCTTCAGTGTCAATTTTAAAGATAGCATTTCCATGGCTAAAAAGTAGGAAGGGTGCAGGGTCTGGTGTGGAGAAAACAAAAGAAGGAACTTAATAAATAAGCATTGCATTTTTGCTGCATTAAGTTCTCACCAGTATTACACTAGCCAAAGAGAAAGTTTGAGATCCAGCCATCTCTCTCATATTTTAATTACAACTTTCTATGCCTATGACAGAGAATCAATAAAACATCAATTTAATGGTTCTTTCACATTTAATGCTGAAAATTAGGTTAAAAATGTGAGCCATGAAACTGAGAATGCAGTTGTTGTTACCACTAACCTACAGTCTAACCCAAGGTCTGAAGAACCATTTCATGCATGCCAAGAGAGGATGGAGGAAATATACCAGGGGTGCATCTCCAAGTTGAACACTGCTTCCAGCTATCATGCTATATCACAGAGACATAGCCTGGAGTCTCTCATTTCCCATCACAAGACAGAAAAAAGACAGCACCTATAGAGACAAGGTTTCTTATGATACCGAGGGCTAAAAGAAACAAAAATACCTGTTCGTACAACTTCTATAGCTCAAGAGCAACAACTCCTTCCAGACAATTCACTGAGTAAAGGGTAAGAATGAAGGTTTGGTTTTTGGTTTTTTTTTCAGAGCTGGAGGCAATAAGTATTAAGTAAGTCCTAAATTAAGGACTTTTTTTGTTTGCTTCTTTGATAGGTCACCACTGAGAAACATATTTTACACTAAAGCAGAAAAGAAATTACTCCCTTTGGTAGTATCACAAATGATTGTCCCAGAAAATGTAGATAAACTTCAGTTCCTACCAAAAAGGAATGCATCTGACATTAACTTCCCAAGGATTTCAGTATCTTGCAGTACCATATCCTGATATATTTCTTCTATAACCACTATGAGAGTTGCCCTAGGGAACAGCTTTTCCCCTGCCCAAGATTTATCTGATGTTAGTGGCTTTTGTTCCGGGTTTTATTATCTGGCATGTCCAAGTTGAATACTGCTTCCAGCTGCTGTGCTATATCAAGGAGTCTCACTTTTACCACCACAAGACAGATCAAAGACAGAACCTATAGGGACTGATGAGGTTTCTTATGATACAGAGGGCTGAAGGAAACCAAAATACCTGTTATGTACAATTTCTACAGCTCAACAGCAACAACCCCTTGCAGAAAATTCACACTGAGTGAAGAGTAAGGGTATAGCAAATACGTAAAAGTTCCAATTACCCCCCCCAAATCCAGAAATCTAATTGAGGCTGAAAGTTATGAGATGGTCCAAATAGCCTAATACAGGCTTAAAACCAGGTGACAAATATGGAAGTACAATTAGCAAGACATAATAGTTTGGACTGCAAATTCCTACTTAGTATTTAATAAAACTGGGATTACTGCAGTTTTGTCAAGTCCTCTTTGTTATTTTTATGGTATCACCTCAAGGTAGGGTTAAGATCACCCAAGGAACCTTAACTACATCTGCAAATCACAACAGTTTTCACTGGGGCAATTTGAATACAATGGGTATCTATCAAGTGTGTAGAAGAGGAAACCAGTCATGTTTTAGCCTTCACTGTAAAAATACATTTTTTTGACTAATTGAAAGTAAATGAATAAAAATGAGAGGTATACAGCCCAGTCTTTAATTCACCACTGAAACAACATTTAAAGAAGGCAGCCCATTGTGGTAGTAATGGTGGAGATCTATCCATGACTGTCTGGAATAACAGACCATCCTGTCAAAAATTTTTCCCCCCACTTTAGAAGGGACATTGAGATGCTTGAGCGTGTCCAGAGAAGGGCGACGAGGCTGGTGAGAGGCCTTGAGCACAAGCCCTACGAGGAGAGGCTGAGGGAGATGGGGTTGGTTAGCCTGGAGAAGAGCAGGCTCAGGGGTGACCTTATTGCTGTCTACAACTACCTGAGGGGTGGTTATGGCCAGAAGGAGGTTGCTCTCTTCTCTCAGGTGGCCAGCACCAGAACGAGGGGACACAGCCTCAGGCTGTGCCAGGGGAAATTTAGGCTCGAGGTGAGGAGAAAATTCTTCACTGAGAGAGTCATTGGACACTGGAATGGGCTGCCCAGGGAGGTGGTGGAGTCGCCGTCCCTGGAGCTGTTCAAGGCAAGATTGGACGTGGCACTTGGTGCCATGGTCTAGCCTTGAGCTCTGTGGTGAAGGGTTGGACTTGATGATCTGTGAGGTCTCTTCCAACCCTGATGATACTGCGATACTGTGATACCATGGCAAACAGTGTTTTCATCAAGTGACTTGGAAGCACGATTATTGATATAGATCCAACAAAATCACAGCTTTCAAACCTTCTAATCAGCTGTTAAATTGATCCTGCAAAGCAGAAGCAGGTCTCCATTTACCAGGAATGGGTGGCACCAAAGATGCACTTTCAGCAGTTTTCTTGCATCTCTGCTTCCAAAAAAATCAAATTGGATTTGTTGATCATTTTTGCAACCTTTTAACTAAATATCTTTACTAACAGTTGAAAACCTAAGACTTTAAATTCAACAGATATAATTTTTACAGTTTTCAGCTCAATGCTCTACCTTCATCATGGTTGCAAGGTTAATTCAACCCCTTTCAAAGCAGAGGAATGGGAGCGATTTTGGTTTTTCTAAATGAAGAAAGTTCTGACAAGTACCCAAGGTATAATTTCCTTCTGTTCACAAGAAAGTGTGCACTTTCCACATTAACATACCATTTTGTACCTCAAGTTTTCAAGTTATCACCCAGTTCCAACAGCTGCTTCTAGGATTGTAGTGACTCCCTCTTTCTGCTGCTATTTGCACTGAGCAACCCCATGTGAGAATATTTAAATTAGGAAGACTTGTTTTATGGAAATGGTAAATGAAGGATGAAGTACAGCAAGGCAAATTTATCTCAGGAATCTGACAGCTCCACTGCCTGCATTTGCCACAGTTACTTGACCAAGAGCATTTATATACTTGGGTTTGGGTCCTTTTCATGCTTTGAATTTTCTATCAGGTGCCTGTGAATGAAGGTTGTAAATAGAACAAGTGCAACTTTGATTGCAGCAGCACCAGTCAGATTTGGGGCTTCATTTTATCAGGGCATTAATGAACAAGTAAACACCACCTGCACTTGATAACTTCCTCTTTTTAAAACATTTCACCCAATTGAAATACCCTCTACAGAGGAGTTTATACTTAATATCAGTGTTCCTTATCCATCACGATATCTCCTGAACCATCAGCTGCTGCCTGGTTCCATAAAGGTTAGTAATAACACTACAAAAAAGGTTCAAATTCTTCAATATTAAGGTAGGATTGTTCTTTGAAAGATGTCTGTGGACAAATATTGTGAGATAATTTATTTGTTTTTCACACCTCTTCAGAAATTAAGAGTTTATAAAATATTTGATTAAAAGAAAGACAGTTTGAAATTCTACTTATGGGGCTGGAGATACTTAGGCAAGACAACAAAAGTTCCAGCTTGGGTTTTTGTGGGTTACATGTTGCTGTCCATAGCCATTACTGCTAGGAGATGACTGAAGTAATTCTGTCAGTGCCATTTTGGGAGCTACACAGAATACTTTCGGATATGTTTGTGGTCCAAAAGGCCACACGCTTAGGGACTCAAGTACACCTCCTGCTTTTTGGATCAGAAACGTACCCTGTCACATCCCATCTCTGAAAAACAAAATCTGAGCTCCTGGATCAGAAGGCAGCGGTAGCATATTCCAGACAGGAATCAAAACCAGCTATTCAGGAAACCAAGATGGAGAGATGAGAGGTGAACTTCAGAGTACTTCCACCTCAGAGTCAAGATGCAATATAGGACTGGATGAGGCACTTAGTGCAATGGTCTAGTTGACTGGATAGGGCTGGGTGCTAGGTTGGCCTGGATGACCTTGGAGGTCTCTTCCAACCTGGTTAATTCTATTCCATTCTAAATCAATAAATAAAATCCAAATAGACTTTCTTTACCCTGTGTAGCAACTGTTGAGGACAAATTGAAGGCCATTCAAAGGCTTTAACTGTGGCTATGTGCCCCTTAGAAGGGGGAACAACCTTTTAAAATGTTATTCATCTTAGACATTCAAAATTCAACTTGTACGTTCAGAACAGAGTAAGAAAGAGAAAGAACTCACAATACCATTCATTAAGAAACTGTAAATGGAACAAACTAAAAATAAGGGCCTCTTGCTCGTGATTTCACAGCACAGAACCTAAACTTACTGGAGTGACACCAATGCCAAGAAACTGAGAGAGGCGNCCCAGCTAGGCTCAAACTAGCACAGACACCAATGCCAAGAAACTGAGAGAGGCAAAAGCAGCAAAATCTGGCATAGTGCTGTGTTTTCCTGGAGTTAGTAATGGTGAGTTAAGAGAGTTTACAGTTCAGGGCATACAGAGAGAGTGTCTATCAAACAGGAAGTCATTATTTAGTTTTATTTCTTTATTCTCATATGTCCATTCATCTCCCCACCACCACACTCTCCGTTCTTCACTACCACTCTTTTGTTGCACCCACTTTCGGCTTTGCCACTTAACACTTAAAATAGGGAGTTTTTCCATCAGCAAACCAGGGTACCCCAGTTGCTCTCCAGTAAGGACCAGCCAGGCATGCTTAACTTTGAAAAATAATGTTATCTACATCTCTAAATCTTCACTTCAATCTTCCAAAAAAAAAGAGGAAACAGCCTTACCATTCACGTAGCAAGACCATTTATCAATATCCAAAGTGTAGCCAGGCAAGCAGGAGCAGATATAGGACCCTGGAACATTGATGCAGGTCTGGCCACAGATTCCCAAACCACCTTCAAGACATTCATCGATATCTGAAACAGATCATGTCAATTCAGCTAGCAAAAGCAGCAAAGAGAAAAGAGAAAGAATGCTCTTGATATAGTTATCTAATAACAAATGGGTCACAAAATGTATTACCCCACCATCAGAAGAGGAGAGAAGCATCACTGTACAGCTTCATAACGGTCTTAGGTTGATGGTTGGATTCCATGATCTTAGAGGCTCTTTTCAACTGAAACAATCCTATGACTGGTTTCAGAATGATTGTTTTGTTCATTGTCCAATGCACAAAAATGGTTTGTTTGTTTGTTTTTTATCTTTATTATTTTAAGACACTTTGATCACTCTGATCTCTGATTGCCCAAACACAGGGCACAGACTTACCTTGTACTCTATGATCCGTGTTGTGATTTGATATGTGATTACTGCCCCCACCTGCTTCTGGGTTTATCTTTCTTTCCACAGAAATAATATTACCAAAAAATTAAGAAACTTTTCAGAACTGGGAAGCAGCAAACAGGCTGCTACAGCATTGAGTTCATTTTGGTTTGAGTCAAATCTCAAAAGCACATACAAAATACCCAAACACACCCACCCACACACCCCTTCATGTTCTGACAGCAACAATCCCAGACACACTAATTAGCAATTGGGCTTTTAAATGATAGATGAGGCTAGAGCCCTTAGGCACCAGATATGTGATTCTGGTATTTTTCCAGGGGTGGAGGCAGTAACTATTAGTTAAGTCCTAAATTAAGGACTAGTCTTTTTTTGTTTATTTCTTTCAAAGGTCGCCACTGAGAAACATATTTTACACTAAGGGGGAAAAAATAAATTCACCCCTTTGGTAGTACCACAGATGATTGTCCCAGGAAGTGCAGACAAACTTCAGTTCCTACTGAAAACAAATGGATCTCATAGTAATTCCCCAAGGCATTCACTATTTGGCATATCCTGATCTATTTCTTGTATAGCCACTGTGAGGGCTGCTCTAAGGAACAGCTTTTCCCCACTGAGATACATCTGATGTTAGTGCCTTTTGTTCTGGGTTTTATCAGCTGGCTTTGTACATGCAGGGAAAAAAGGAACACCAATTGTTTTGCAGAGGCACATTTGATTAATTTACTAAAGGACACTGATTAATAACTAAAGAGAACCTTTGAATAAGTCACTAAAGGACATTTATGAATAATCAGAACTACATATATGTATTGAGTTATTCCAAGTATATCTCACATCAATTTTGGGTTTTGTTTTTTTTTCCTGTATTCCTGATCTAGAATTCAGGGCAAGGGAAGAAGAGCTTCTCTTCTCATCACTTATCTTAGATGATCACTTGTATCAAGGGCAATTACCACAGTGTTCCAGGAGGGCTATGTTAGGTGAGGATTCTTCTAGGTCAAATAAGGTCAGAAATGGCACTTCACGATACCTATGAGGAGCTGAGATTTAAACAACTCACACCAGCATTGCATGAAACTTCTCTCAGTAACCTGGAGAGAGCTAAGTCACCAGATCTCTCATATCCCGTGGGTCTGGGGACCTGCCTCCTTTAACTGCTCAGAGAAGTCATGTGAAGGGATTTCTTCTGTGTTAGGTATAAAAGTTGTTCAAAAGGAATGTCAATGCTTTACAATCACCAATGTGTCTTTACAGACTAGGGAATGTTTCCAAACTGTTTCCAGAGCTTTTTCACTAGGCTGCATTCCACATAGCAGATGACCTGACTTGACAACACAAAATGTAATCAGAGCACATGCAACTGATTTCTGTTGAACAGCTTATGAAGGTAAAGCAGAAGCATTTTCAGCAACTTAATTCCATAAAGCACTCTAATTCTGACCCACAATCTTCTTCAAACAATCAGCTTTCAGGAGCATATTTTCCCACATGTACCAGGGATATACATGCCATTCTCCACAGCATTAAAGGAGTAACTCCTCCAAATCCCCTCTAGAAAGGTTTAACTGTTTTAGAAGTTCATTAATGGGATACAGAAACTATAAGCTCTAGGCTGCCAGTTTAAAACTACCTACTCCTGGCTAACATTGCCTGGGCGTCATTAAAAACTAAAGGGCTCTTTGATGGAATGGCTTAGGTGACTTCAACTCATTGTCACAGCTGCTGTCAGTGTTAGCAGAAACACGAATGTGAGCATGAATGCCCTTCCCTGATGCACTGTTTTTCAAATGGAGTAACTGGCTAAATTGGACTGCTAATCTGATCTAGACATGAGCACAAAAGTGTGGAAGGCACTGGTAATAAAGGCTATAAGGCACTTCATTTTAGTCAACTCACTGTTACGACAGTAGGGACTTGGTGAATAAAACTGATGTTATTTGCTCTGGAGAACTCATAAGTATGGGTGATAAAGGCAACTGTGCAGAGGTAAGATTGCTAAAGGCAGAGGTCATTTGACTAAGGAATGTGAAACACTGATGAAAGAATTCATATTCTATCACAACAAAGAGCACATTAAATAAAAATTAAAAAGACAGGCCTGACTTACAGATTGCATTTGGAAGACTGCTTACTCTCAAAAGGATTTGGATCCATCTGCTGACCTCTTAGCATGTTACTGGGAGAGAAAATTCAAGCCACAACACATACAAACACAGGAGAAGTGAATGACAGTAGGGAAATAATCTTACTTCTGTGCGTGGCAGTGGTCAGGCTTTACTGGTATGCTGTTTGTATTTCTCAGATAAAGGATCCTGACAAATCAGAAAGTGTATACAACAAGGATAAAAGCTTGATCTGATGGCAAAGAAAATTGCCTTTACATGAGACACTTGAAGAGCTCAGTCTGCCTAGATTATCAGCAAGTAGCTTGGGAGAAGGATCAATTCCAGTATATAAATATCTTCACAAGCAAAAAGTACCAGATTTGCTACGGGAGACTATAGTCTTTTGCAGAAAAGAGCTGACAAGGACTGATGGCTGAGAAGCAAAGCCAAGGAAATCAACTGTAGACATTAAGTGCAGGCATTTCTGCATTAAGGATTCCCCTGCTTACTGCAACGGGATTGAACAAGAGGACTTTCAAGGGTCCTTTCCAACCCTATGCATTCTATGATGCTGAATTAATATTTTAAGAGGAAATGTGATTCACTGATTGAAGTAGCTACCAAGAAAAACATCAGTGGATGTTTTCAAGTAGAGATCAGACTGGGAAGACACACTTTAACCAGGTTACTGAGCTATGTACAAAGGTAACTGGACAGTGAGCTGTTATTTACAGGATGGATTTTCCAGCTTTACACAGGTGCACTAACTGCCTCTCCAAGAAAAAGCATGTTGATTGATCAGGTTACAAGAATTTACACTGCCTCCCCAGTAATTGTGCATGAAGAGAGGACTTCAGGGTTATTAGTCTGCCCATTTTCACCACCACCAAAATTCAGAGAATAAAGCAAATCCCAGACATAATGAAAAGCATACAATCACTCCATCTGAAGAAAGGCTGTAGTGGAAGAATGGTTATAGTGGGTAAGAAAGGCTATAGTGGAAGAATAGGTGCCCAATAAAAGAGGAGTGGCACACTGGCAACAGGCAGCTTGGTCACTGGGGAATGCCCCTTCCAGTGGTAAGCAGGAAGGACCCATAGACATGACACTATTGTAAAATATGCTACAACATTGGGAATGTTCAGATCTTATAGTGCTACAATGGAAGTGGGTCCTGTGCTTAATGTGATCTCTTTGCTTAAAGTATTAAAACCAAACCAAACCAAAAAAACCCAAACCTATTTCTTAACGGTTAGGGGAACTCAGTCATAAACCCATCAGGTATAGCCAGCAGCGCCTTCACCTTCACTGACAGTGCCAAAGCGAAGCATTGAGCTGCATCCTGCTGTCGCTGTTTAACGTGTCCTGGCAACCACATCCCCCAGTGGGAACTTTACCCTGTGAAAGAAATCGGCTTAGTGAACACAAAAGCTGTCTGCAGTGCCCTGACAGCCAGCCCTGAAAGGAAGAATGAGGTTCTGCTTCATTCTCAAAGGCTTCTTTATGCAAAAAATGCCTTGAGAATCAGCAAAAACGATGAATCATGTCATCATGATGTTGGCAGCTCTCAATGCCTTTGCATACAAATATGCTACTTTGTTGAGAGTCCTGAGAAATGCTCTGATTGTAAAAGGTGAAGCATTAGTATGCCTGGCAGGGACACAGAGCAACCACAGTGAGCCAGAACTTGCCTTTCATAATCCCAAACACATCCATTATATACATTTAAAATACATGTGCAACATACACACTCAAATAACCTCACTCAAATACCTTCACTCAAATTTGGTTCCTGTGGAGTTGGACTGGGAATTAGTTCAATCCACTATATCTAGCCACCACTACAATCATTTCAAAGAGGCTGGACATGAAATTTCATCTGGACTACAAAGAAAGCAGCCCATCCCTTTTATCTATTTTGCTAAAAACGTGGAGCTTAAAGAAGAGACCACAGCCAGAATGGAAAAATATGTCCTATCTATCAGCAGGTCACAATAAAATAGAGGAGGTGCAGCTCAGAGATCTCAATATGCTACAATATCTTTAATTTTCTATCTTTTATGACTCAGATCTCAAGAGTTTGGGCACTAAAATGGAAATAAATGTATGGGCTCTTTAAATATGAAATAAATTCTATATGTAAATTAGTAACTATGAAATGGACTTCTACTTCCCAGATCTTTCAACATGGCCTGCTTCTCAAAGATGAAGTTCATGAGACTGTGCCACTTTGAATGGCACCAACAAGTACTGTCATCTACCTTCTTTTAAAGTCAGGTTTTGAATCAGGTATGAAAAACCAGGCAGCTTTGTTTCAAATAGAAGACAAAATGAATACCTGCTGTTCTCCACTGAGCAGAACAATTATAAGTCTTGTATTAGTCCTTGGTCCTAGAGTCTGCTCCTTAGCCCTCTTCAGGATTAAGCTTCATGGCATGTGTGACACCATTTCTGTCATGTCTTGCAACATATTTGCCCCCTTCCTGTTTTCATCTAGGTTTTTACAGCTAAAGATAGTGTTTGATGACATTTAGCTGGATCCAGTTTCCAGAGAATTTAAAGGGAAATCTTCTCAAGAAGATTTGGTCTATAGGTTCCAATCCATGTTGAAGAACTATTTATTACTTTCTGGTAACACTATTTTTAAGCATCAAGCAAATTTAAGATGTAATAAAAAGAGGAATAACTTAATATACTGCAACACCAGTGCTCCATGGCAGGAGAGTGGCAAACAGCAAGAAAGAAAGGAGGCACACATGAGACACAGAGAAGCATCTGACCAAAAAAGCTGACCTAGATAGCTGCAGTTGTCACCTTCAGTTGCAGGCTGTATCTCTGTAGGAATGTGCAGCATGTTAGCCCTGAAGAAGTGACAAGATCTGATCAGTTAATGTCAGTAGTTAACAGACATACAGAATTTAAGAATCCAGGATTAGGTAGAACTTCAATACTATGGGTTGTGTTTTGTCTTCTTCAAAAGGTTTTATGCCATCTTTTCTTTTTCTTTTTAAAATACCTGTCTTCCTTCACTTCTAAAACTTAGAAAGTGAGTATGCCAAGTCAGCCCTGAAGCCAAAATACACATACAGTCTTGCAGTATCCAGAACATATTTACCTAGGGTAGCCCAATACTAACAGACCCTTCCCTAAACTTGATAATGCAAGAGACTGCTCTAAGAGCCTTTTCAGATACATAAATGCCTTGTGGGAAACTTTTTGTTCTGAATCTGGGAAAGCATCTATACAACATGTGAGAATGAAGAACACTGTTCTTAAAGTGGTACATCAGGAGGCCACAGGCAATCGATTCCAACAGACATATGGCTGATGTCTTGGTATACCATGTATGCTTGTATGGTCAAATATCTTGGAAATGAAAGCTTTCCCAAGATCAGCTATGCACATGGGGTTTTTTTTCCTTGTAGGAATAATAATTCCTGAATAGCTCAGACCACTTTTCTTTAAGGATAGAATGTTCCGCATTTTCAATGGGGTATAAGAAAGCTTAGTTATTTAAAGGTAACTGAGTTTCCATTCCTGGTGTGATTAAATCACTGTGGCAATGTCAAAATTTTCAGAAATGCTTCCAGTTCTATCATAACTTGCTGATAATTGATATGTTCATTCACTAGACAAGCCTTGTTCTGACCTCATGATCTGTTCTCTCATATTTCTCTTATAAAAGTCATTGTCGTGGGACACATGCCCCCTCTGAAAGGCATCTTCTCCCTTGCTATACCAAGTCAAGATTCAAATAAGCTCACTTAAAATAACTCTATAAAATCATGTGAGACATTTAGGGTTAGATTTCATTGTCCTTCTACAGGATGAGAAGTGCTTTGATCTCTGAATATCTTTAGAAATAAAAGGAAATAATTAAGAAGTTTGCTATTTAGCAATGTTAGAAGAGCGCAACCTAAGCCTTCATCTGTGGTGGCAGAATGGAAAACAAACCTACATCAGCCTACACACTTCCCAGTAAGTGTCATTTGCAGGAGTTCACCATCAGAGAGTAGACACCTTCTCAATTCAGAGTAGCCCTCATGGCTGGCAGGATGCCACTGTGGTCACAGATGCTAAAGAACATTTTACAATTGGTATATTTATTACTGCTGACCACGAGTGGTGGCCAAGCCACAAGATCAGCTTGCTGTCATCGTTCACAGTTCAGTGCTATGAGTCATGTCTCCCACTCACCCTTTTTATCCCCACTATTACCTTCAAAGCCTGCCTCCATCTTCCTACCACTTGCTTCCATTGCTCTCTCTTTCTCACATAATTAATGAACTAGAATATCTTATATCCGGTCTTCTGGCCAGAACATGACTGGTATTCAGTACACAGAGGAAAGAACAAGGGAAATTCATTCCACCAAAGCATCCTTCAGGCTTACATTTCATATCAAAGCTTCACCTTTGCTTAATCTCCTGTAATCCAGTGGTGTCTCAGTAAGCAGACACCACAGCACAACTCATTTTTCATTTATTGTGTATTGTATGGGATTGCTCAGAGCATGGCACAGCAACATTAGCTCTTACACAAAACACTTCTCTTACTGTTTCTTGCAGAGTTTGCAGAGCTCCCTGCCAGTCTGGTTTTGGGCTCCTCAATTCAAGAGAGATGTTGAGGTGCTGGAACGTGTCCAGAGAAGGGCAACAAGGCTGGTGAAGGGCCTGGAACACAAACCCTATGAGGAGAGGCTGAGGGAGCTGGGGGTGTTTAGCCTGGAGAAGAGGAGGCTGAGGGGGGACCTCATTGCTGTCTACAACTACCTGAAGGAAGGTTGTAGCCAGGTGGGGGTTGGTCTCTTCTCCCAGACAACCAGCAATAGAACAAGGGGACAAAGCCTCAAATTGTGCCGGGGGAGGTATAGGCTGGATGTTAGGAGGAAGTTCTTGCCAGAGAGAGTGATTGGCATTGGAATGGGCTGCCCAGGGATGTGGTGGAGTCACCGTCCCTGGAGGGGTTCAAGAAAAGACTGGATGAGGCACTTAGTGCAATGGTCTAGTTGACTGGCTAGGGCTGTGTGACAGGTTGGCCTGGATGATCTTGGAGGTCTCTTCCAACCTGGTTGATTCTATTCTATCCTATTCTATTCTCGCTTTTCAAAACAGTACAAATGTGGCTTAGAAAATGCACTCGTTCCCCTCATAAGTCCAACCAGGAGTGGCCTAGGCTGGAATAGCTTGCCTCATTCTGCTGCTCTCTAGAAGCCTCACACATCAGTGCTTTACCTAGTGTCTCTCCATTCATACAGCAGCTGAATGCTGCTCATTTTGAACAGACAAGACATAAAGCAGGGCAGGTTCTCCTTCCGTTAATGGAAGGTTAATGTGCATCGATATGTGAAATATGTCAACTGAATTAAAAATATATCTTTGCAGCCTTTTGAATGCAAATATTTAGAGTGCCTTTTAACTCAATGAACAATAGCAATTCCTTCCATGGCAGGAGGATTCTCATGTTACAACTGAGCTCTTAACTGAAGAGGTCATTAATATACATTCTAACTAGCTTGTGGAAGCTACGTATACATTAGCAAATAGTGTGGGCCTATAGGAGAGGCTAAGTGTAACAGTTGCTGACTATAGGATGTACACTGCCTGTATCTTAGGTCAGGGTTACAGAGAACCAGGCCTAGCCTGTTCCCAGGAAATGAATGGCCATCAATAGTGGAGAGGATAGATGCTCTTCTGCAGGAACATCTTCTGGTTTAGGTTGGCCTGAGGGGTGTCCAGTTTGTGCACTTTGAGCGTGCTGTGCAATAGGCAGGCAGGCACAGTGAGAGGTGGCAGTAGGGATATTCCTTTCAGAAGTGTGTTTCTCATCTGAATTCAAGCATCGATGTGGAAGCACCCTAGCTGTGTTTGGCTCTCAGATAAATATTTGGTCAGGTTTATCGTTTGTACACAAAATTTCCTAGCTCCTCCTCTCTCCAAACAAGAACATTTAGCATGCATACTTCTGTTTTCTGCTTACAGGATGGTATCTCTTGGGAGAATGCACAGAGGAGGCACCTGTTATTAAATTGCTGGAATCATGTCAAGAACTGAGCCAGAGCAATCTAGCAAAAGCATTAACTCCAAGCATATCTGCTTGCTTGAATCCTTGCAGAGCATTTCCTCATCCTCTCATTGCGAAGACCATGACTTCATTGCCTCTGGCTTTCTTGAAAATATTAGACTTCAGGGGAGAAGGGTAAGGAGAAAGATTGCATCATTCTTTGTCTTACACTTAGTAACCAGCATCTCACATGTTCCAAAACACAGGAGGTGATTATATCAATATTAGTGTCATACATTTCACTCAGAACTAAGTGCTACACACCTGCAACTCACATGTTGTATGAGATACAATATTAAATATCAGCACACATATCTACACACACATATAAATATAGGAGTAGTTTTTTAAAGTTTTTTAGGTATATCCTAATATATAATCATTGAAATATTCTTTATGCATATAGAAGTAAAAAGCTACATCTACACACAGGTTTTTACACATGTAGAGGCACAAATACACATGTATTGAACATCTATTTGAAAGTGAGCACATGTACTGAAAACACAGAGACACTGAACCTATGGCAAGGAATTTTGGTAACTAGGGAACAGTTCAGATCTCTTAACGGTCATATAAAAGCTTATTCTGCTTTCTAATAAACTAACAGACAACTGAGTGATTTCTGAAATGCAAACTAAATAACATTTGCTCTGTTCATTTTGTGAGAAGCAAAAGACACAGAGAAGCTGATTTTTAAGTTCTGCCAGTACAATAAGAAATCACTGGAAATTACAAAGCTTAAGAGAGTACAAACACAGTTTTCTCAGTCTGTGGTCAGCAACTTACCTATACAAGCAGAGTTTTCAGTCTTTAATCTGTATCCATTAGGACAGTTCCAGTGCTGCAGAGCTGAGAGGCTGACAAAACCAATCTCAAAAACCAGTGGCAAAAAAGCAACAAGAAAGAGAAACATAATCTTGAGGGGGGGTTTGAACTGTCACTAGAGAAAAAATAGCTTGTATTCAGTCATATCCAGGACAGGATGAGCATGTGTAATCCCAAAAGATTTCTGCAGTCTCAGACATCTTATCGCAATACCAAGTTTTATCTTTGCCTTGCTTTTCTTGTCACTGTAGCCCTTACTCTGACTATAACCTTGAAGAAATTCCTGGGAGATTTCTTCCCTGCACACGTCAGGTTTTTTTTCAGTCTCTCTTTCGTTTCTTTCTTCTTCTTTTCCTTTTTTTTTTTTTTTCCCTTCTCTGGAAGCCAAGTATGAAATGCCTGACACTCTTGCCACAGATCCAACACAGCTTAAAAGCAAAGCTCAGAAGAATCACTGCAAATTTCCTCACCAAAGGCAAATCTGCTGTTTAAAAATCTTCTATCTTGGAAAACTGTTCCCCACAACCCTCCGTAGAGTACAGGGAGCAAGATCTCCAGGTACCCTCCTTCTGCAAAAGGCAGTTGCTTTTTACATACAAACTTGGACGGACTCCTCTTTTCTTTTTAAAGCTCTGCTTGCCCCACCTCTTCTCTTTTTAGTACCACTTGAGTGAACCCTGTGTTTGCAAATAGTAATGTGGTCAGTTCCTTACTACAGGGAACTGAGACAGAATGCAGATAGGCAGCTACCCATAATAAATACAGTCTATTTAGAAAGCCTCTCCTCCTGCTTGAGAAGTACCTTGCCAGCTAAGTTGTATTTCTCAGAGGTTGCAGCCAGGTTTATACCACACCTGTCAATCACAATTACTTTAACATCATCATGCATTTTACCCCCAGAGACAAACTTGGTCATCAGAAATCTTCGTGTTAAAAGGAAAAAAAAAAAAAATCATTCTGCTTTTTCTGATACAGTTCAACTGGAAACACAAATTGGCTTAAAGTTAAGTGCAGATCTATGACTGTAATTCTGATTTCAAGCAAGTTGCAGCCATCATTTCTGTGCAACCTGTTCCAGGTGAACCTGCTTGGGTGAGGGTTGGACTAGATGATCTCCAGAGCTCACTTCCGATCCACACCATTCTGTGATTTCTCTCAGGTCTGAGTTTGGCTCTTCTGCACTCACAGGAAAATACTTGCTGTCAGAGACTGAGGCAGCACCTTCTAAGCCTGCACTTCAAATGGATAACAAATGTGGCAGTCATATGCACACCTGAGGGGTGTGATAGGTTACTAAGTGGTGCAGTGCTCTTTTACACCTGTTTTGCTGAGATATATCAACTAGGGAAGTATCAGGTGCATCAAGTTGATCATTCTTTTGTATCGAAAAAAAACATACTCTTTTCCCACTTTTGGCAGAAACAGCAATGCTGTAGAGCACAATCATAACAGATCTGCTGAATTTTGACTGTGCTGAGATTTAAGCAGGTGTTTAAATGGTTGCCTGTGCCAGGTTTTGTTGAGATGACTTCTGGTGAGGCTTGCTAGTTTTGTCCTTTTTCTTCCCCTGCCTTTCCCCCTCCCCCCCCCCCTTAATTTCTGCAGTGTGGTCCTTCTGATCCAGGAGCTAGATACAGGACCAGTGTCAGATGGTAACCTACAGCTGTGCAAGTCCTGTCTGTGAGAATGCCCACCACCCCCCTTTATATTTGTATGGATTGCTAGAAGTCCAGTCTTGCACTGTCAAAAAAAAACAAGAAACACGAACCTCGATTACAAATGTGGAAGCTCTTCCTTAAACATAACCATTTCTTGAAGTTTCTGCCTGTGCCTGGGCACATTTTGCTCACTGAGTCTTCACTGCTCCAGCAAGTGCAACTCATTCAGTCCAGACTGACAAATGGCAGCCATGTTTCCGTAGACTGTTCAGAGCTGAGCCTCTACTCTACATGCTATAAAATACAATAACAGTAATGTGAATTATGCAGGGCCAGACTCATGCCAAACAGCCTTTGCTTCTCCAAATAGTCTCTCATAATACAAAAGGGCAACCAACGTGAAAGCACAGTGTAACGCCATCCCATGCAGGATTAGAGGATGCTGCCCAGGAGCTGTGACACATTCCACATGAACCTCTCTTTGCTAATTCTGCAGCCATTGCTCCCAACTCAGACCTTTTTTTTTTTTTTTTTCCCTTCAGTGTTCAAGTTGGGAGCACACAACTTAAACAGCTCAAAAGGAATGTGTCACTTCTTTGTGAGCAACCACCAGCAGAGTGTTTGCTAGACTGAGAGGGTGGCTGTCCCAACACAGTCCTGACCTTTTCCAGGGCAGACTCAGGAGAGAAAATTAATACACTCTCCCTTTCCTATCAAAAGCCAGAAGCAAGTTTTGTCTTACTCACGTTCTTCTAATACCTCAATTATACTCATCTACCCCAGTCTTCTTCCCCCACTGCTCCATTTTCTCCCTTTGCCTTTACACAAAAGATAGTCAAAGATATGTCCCAGAATTTCTCTTTTTTCTCTAAAGTAAAATTGAATGCGGAAGAGTCTGACATGCCAACACCACAACGATTTTTTTTTCTCTGGAAGAAAAGATCCTTTCACTGCAGTGAAGTAAAGACTGGTTAATAAAGTAAATAATTTCACCATTCTAGAAGTGCAGGACTGGTTTAAAAATAATAAGAAAAATCTCTTAATAGCAGAATTCCTTTTAAAATAGAGATATATGTGTATATATATATAGTTCAGACCAAAACTACACCCTCAGACCCACAACATGGTACATCATCTAGGTCTTAGGATGTAAGAAAGTTGTTTTAAAGTCCATAGAACCAATCACCTTCCCTTAGACCAAACCACAAAGTTCTCAATGAAATCTGAAATGCATCAGGCTGTACCACATCTAAACTTTTCAAATATACCATTTTTCACCAAGTGGTTCTGCGTAACACACACAAGAATTCCTTCACACCTAAAGCAATTTAGGGTTTAAAAGGCTGCTCAAAGGTTTTCCCACAAAGCAAGCTATTGTGTTCAGCTGCAGGTATGAAGCACAGTCATTTACTTTAATACTCATCTGATCAGTTCAACTAAAATAGCTCAGCAGTCTCATTTCTAAGGCTTATCACAGTATCAGTCTGAGTGGTGTTAAAAGTACCAGGCCCAGTATACCAAATGTAAGGAATTGACTTAGTTTAATTTGACCTGCTGACTCGAGGCACTGATAAGTTAAACAAATACACATCTTGCACCTTTCTTCTGAAATTCCTGCTATCTCAGCTAGCTTTAGAAGGCTCTCTTTGCCAAAGCTGTAAAGACCAGCTTGTGATTCTAATGGAGAGTCTACTCTCCTAACCTGGCAAAAAGCTGCTCTTACCTAGTTCAAGGACAATATGTTCTGGCTGTTTCTAAACTGTGAAGTAAATAGAGCCCTCCCTCACTTTCCCAGGGCTTTCAGCATTTATAGTGTATTGATTAATGTACTGTGCAAACCATATATTAGTTTCTTATTCTTTCTTACTAGACATTACACCAACTTGTCAGCACTTGGACTTTTTCTGTCAGCCTCTGGTCCACATATTCTATTCTGGTTATTATTGCCACAGAGGTTAATAATTAAATGCAAGGGTTCACTGAAATAGCTACCACTAGTAAAAACAGCACAGAGCAGTGAGAAAGTCTCAGGTCCCATGAAACAGCTTCCAGACCCTCCCTGATGGCCTCAGGTCACGCACATGTCAGAAAAGGTGTTGCCTCCAGAGCAATTGCTAATTGGCACAAGCAACTTTGATGGTGGTGCTGGGGATTTCTGACAGCCTTCAGAGAAAATGCACCACAGTTTTGCAAGCCAGGCCTTGCAACTCCTGATGCCTGATGTCACAGAGATCAGTGTGGGGGTGGCGACACTGATCATCATACTTTCTCTGACATGATAGTCACATTTGCAGCAGAGGCAGCAAAAAGCTAAATCCAAAGGTTTTGTTTATTGGGAGCAAGTCTGTTTATTTTTTAATCTAGATAAAGAGTACCACACCTTGAGTACTGGATTTGGGTCCCTCACTACAAGAAAGACATTAAGGTGCTGGAGCAGGTCCTAAGAAGGGCAATGAAGCTGGTGAAGGAACTGGAGAACAGGCCTCACAAGGAGGAGAGAAAATGGTCTCAAGTTGCTCCATGGGAGTTTTAGGTTAGATATTAGAAGAAACTTCTTCATGAAAAGGGTTTTCAAAGACAACAGGCTCCTCAGAGAGTTATTTGAATCCCCATCCCTGGAGGTGTTTGAAAGATGCAGAGATGTGGTGCTGAGGGACACAGTTTAGTATCAGGCTTGGTAGTGTTAGATAATGGTTGGACTTGATGTTCTTGAAGGTCTTCTCCAATGAGAGCAATTCTGTGATTCAGTGTTGCTAATGGCATTGCAGCAGACTGATCCTTCCTTGTGCAGAATTCTGACTAAAGGGACAGGAGGTGCTCTTAAACTGCCTGTCAGACAGAGCAGGGGCACAGCCTAGGAGAGACGCATATTCTAGGTATCTCAAAAAGCCAGAAACACCTGAAACCTCCTCCTGAAGTACAATGGCCATTCTGGTTCTGTCCTCAAGCATGCCAGTCATTGTTTTCTCCAACAACATGGAGATGATATTTGGTTAGCAGGATGTTGTAACCTAATTTATTAGTAAAATTAATTAAAGGGTGCAGCTTTAAATCGTGAAAGCTTTATAAAAATCTGGTGCTGTTGTGGGTAATCTCTTTCCAGTTGGCCCAGCTTGCTTCACAGCAGCAGTTACAGCAAATACCCACATGATTTTTTTGGGGGGCAGTTTGAGTCTTATGTCCTTTCTGCTAAGGTTTCCGTTTTTCCTACTGCAGCCTGATCTTAAGGGAAAGAAAAAGACCCCAAAAGTCCACGTTAAAACCATACTGTTAATTATAACCAATCTAACTGTTTGAAGCACTTTTACAGTTTAACATTTTAATGGGCACCTTTCACGAGCTGCTGTATAGTGAATTCTTATTTCATCAGCCAGACCGCATTGGAATCCACAGAAGCATCCAGAAAGTAAGTTATGTATGCTCTCTCTCACATCCAGACAGTCAGAACAAGAGTAAAACATTCTGGGGAAGCCACTTAGCACATTACTGACTTAGAACATTCATCAATGTTAGATGACTGCATTAGCAGATGTAAAGGAGTACCTAAAACAGTATGTTGAAACAGTCATTTAGCTGAGGTGGAGATAAACACAAAGATAAAGCAAGCCATTTGTTACCATAAATAAGGTCTACTCACTTCTCTAAGTGCGAACACTTCAGGGAAGATTTTAGTAGCAGGCATGGCACTGCTTCACTATCAGGGTCAAATTATGTGTCCTTCTCAGGATTATTTGCTGTGTCCATCCCAGAGACATCTCTGCTTCACCCACAGCAAAATGATTTCTGGTGTGTATACTAGAACAGCCACTCTAAAAGATCCCTCAGGGCAAAGCATTGGCTGAAATCTGATTTCACTGATTTTCAGCGTTGCCCCCAATACCAGTGGGAGACCAGGATTTAAAATATCAGTCTATGGGTTCTTATTTGGAGTCTCTCTATCACAAGTATTGTTACTTTTATTCTTTTTATCTCATCAGTCTGGGCTGGGAAGATGAATAATTGAGTTTTTTTCCCAGTCATATTTTGTCTCAACCTTACAGATAGTTCATTCTTCTTGTGACCACGATGCACTTTAGAAAACAAGCATCAGGGAACAGATTAGGTATTTTAACAGCTGCCTCAGTGGCTCTGTGGGAGCATTTACCTATCTAATTCATTGCATTTACCTATCTAATTCACTTTGACATATTAAATCTGTTTCAATAACGAAGCCTATTACACCAGGCTGGCATACCTACACAAACACACACCCAATGAGATTCCATCTGTGTATCACATATCAAAGGCAGGACCAAACAAAATGGATAATAAATAGAAGTAGACATTGTTTAGTCACCTTCCCACAGCAAAAGCACCTGAGATAGACTCAAAAGGCTGGAATTACTGGAGATGCTGTCAGTGCCTGGCACTGAGGTGCTGCAAGTTGCTCCAGGTTGCTGCCAGACTCAAATACTCTGGAGGAGGGAATGACTTCCTAAGCATATTGCAATTCACTTCATGGAAATTCAACCTTTTCCTGGATATGGCCATGCCAGAGGAATTGTTCAGTGAATTAACTAGTGGGCAACCAAGAGCAGGTGTAATAAAATAACTGCTGTGAATATTCATTTCCCCACAATTTGTAGAACAAAACCAAGTATGTCCTAATTAATAAATATTTGAGCACTGAGAATCTCCTGAAGAATTTGCTCAGAACCTGAAGAAGATAAGCTTGCACTGGAAGTGCAACTTTTTGATGCAATGCCATTTAGTCTGTGAGATAATTTTACAGGCTCAGCAAAGATCTAAAGCAAACCAATCTATAGTTCTCAGACCCTGCCCACAGGGGCCATAAGAGCCATGCATCTACCATATCAGGAATTACTTGGTACAGAAAGTGGCAAGTGATCAGCAAGGGGCTCTGCCATGGAGGAGGCAGCTTGACCCGACACCACCTCAGAGGGAGCCTCACAGCTGCAGGCAGTGCAATGCCAGAGCCTAGCACAGACCCAAATACCACTGTGAGCATGATATCCCAGAACGTGGCATCTAAATCCTGCAGCTACCAAACACGCCCTGCTTGAGGCCACAGCTGTCAGTTCTCCGTTCAGAAAGAAAGGGAAGAAGAGCCATGAGGAAAAAGGCAAGTGTGTTAACCACAAGTAATAGCCCAAGTTTTAGATAATGGTTCTGCATACTCCAAAGCTTCAGACAGATCCTGTGTTGATGGTGGGGGTGTGAACATGGAGGCTTCAGTTCTGACTCAGGTGACAGTGGTGCTTTCAGAAAGGGGGGAATCAATTCTTTGCAGTAGTCCCTTTGGCTCTGGAGCCTTCTAAAAACCCACTGAAACACATGAATCCCCTATGGGACTCAGAAATAGCATTATTCCCGTGGTGTTTTTGAAGTGAACAAACCTAACAGAGGCTTGGTCTCAGAGACTGACCAAGCAAGTACTAAGCACTGAGTTAAGCATTAAGGACCAGGGAAAATCATTTTGTAATGGAGCAGCAGTGTACAAGCAATTGAATAACCAACAACAAACAAGAAAAGTGGTCATTAGCACTCACATACTACCTTACAAGATGTCTACTCACCTGCACAGCCATGAGCAATGAGGAGTGAACAAGGAAGCTCCTGAAATATAAAGCTAAGTCCTGTAGAGTTGCCAGTATGCGTTCCTTGGTGTAGCCTTTGCCTTGCATTATGTTATCCACTTAAAAATTAGAAAGAGCAACATCAAAATCAGGCACAGCTAGACTTCATAAATTAAACTATGTATGGATGCAGAGGAAGTTCTGTGGCTGCTATAATCACATGCACAGCAAACTCTGTCTACATCATCCCCTGTACTTGGCACTGCTGAGGACACGCCGTGAGTACTGAGTTCAGTTTTGGGGCCCTCCCTACAAGAGGACATCGAGGTGCTGGAGCAGGGCCAGAGAAGGGCAACAAAGCTTGTGAAGTGCCTGGAGAACAGGTCTTGTGAGGAGCAGCTGAGGGAACTGGGGATGTTTAGTCTGAAGAAAAGGAGGCTGAGAGGAGACCTTCTTGCTCTCCTCAACTCCCTGCAAGGAGGTTGGAGCCAGGTGGATATTGGCTTCTCATCTCTAGTATCAAGGGTTCTTTAAGGTTGCTCACAAAGCAAACCATTCTGATTCTATGGTAGCTCTAAATGAGTACATTCCTTTTTTTCTTTGATGGAAAACAAAAGAGATCAGGTCTGTAAGTAAGAGAATATCTCTAGCATATGCTCTCCAGGTGCTACTTAAGTGTTCTGGGCTTTTTAAACATACAATTAATATGTAATTTAACTGAAGTCTGATACTTAGAAATGAAAGAAGTACTGAAAAACAGTTCTAATATTTTAGAAAATATTAGTAAAAATAAAGGCAAAGTAAGAGGACAATCTGATTAAGACTTCAAGATATGGTTTTCGTGCTGTACACTACTACCCCAGTCCCAGACACAATCTGCCATTGCTTGAGCACATAGAATGGACATTTCTCAATCTGAAGCCTGTGGGAGGTTCCAGCAGCAAACCTCATCGTACAATTGGCATCAACACTCCTTTTCCTTTACTGCCAAATAACACTTGTTGATTGCTACACAGCCAAGCAGCTGTACCACCAAAAACTACCAGTTATCAAACATTCTTCATGTCACAGTATCCTGGGCTCCTCAATTCAAGAGAGATGTTGAGGTGCTGGAACATGTCCAGAGAAGGGCAACAAGGCTGGTGAAGGGCCTGGAACACAAACCCTATGAGGAGAGGCTGAGGGAGCTGGGGTTGTTTAGCCTGGAGAAGAGGGGGCTCAGGGGAGACCACATTGCTGTCTACAACTATCTGAAGGGAGGTTGTAGCCAGGTGGGGGTTGGTCTCTTCTCCCAGGCAACCAGCAATAGAACAAGGGGACATAGCCTCAAATTGTGCTGGGGGAGATACAGGCTGGATTTTAGGAGGAAGTTCTTGCCAGAGAGAGTGATTGGCATTGGAATGGGCTGCCCAGGGAGGTGGTGGAGTCACTGTCCCTGGAGATGTTCAAGAAAAGCCTGGATGAGGCACTTAGTGCCATGGTTTGGTTGACTGGCTAGGGCTGGGTGCTAGGTTGGACTGGATGATCTTGGAGTTCTCTTCCAACCTGGTTGATTCTATCCTATCCTATTTAGTTACTACTAATGCTTTTGTCATTAGGTGAAGAGTAACAATCCATTAAGAACAGTTCAACAGAGGAAAGCATTAGAAGTGTTTAAGGCTGAATATCTTGCATACTGTATGGCTGCTGAGAACACTCGCTGCAGCTCCATCTATGATGAATAAAAGGACAATAGTCGTGTTTTATATCACTCTCTATACCAGGATACATCAGATTAACCATATTATTTAATTTAAACAAACACACAGGTAGTAAAAAACTGCCAGATCTTAACTTCCACGTGTTAGAAATTATTCCATGAAAAGCTTTCATATGCTAGAAATCAATTTAGGATGAAAATTTAGTTGCAAAGTTATCAGGATTTCTCCTAACTGAAAACAAAATAAACCAAACAACCAAAACTTTTTTTTTGAAAAAGCCCCAAATGCAGAACAAAAAAAATCTAAACAAACAGAACAAAATTTTTTTTTATGCATCCAAACTCTTGGCAATAAATGCTCAGGCAAAGTGGTTAGGGCTTGAAGAGATACTCTGTAGTGCTGAAGCCAAAGCATTTGCTTTGCTATGAGCAGTAGAATTGCAGAGTTCTGCTGAGAAGCAGAATTTCCATCAAACCAGAAAAAGTGGTGAACTAATAGCAAAGCAGGAAGTGGTATGCTGCATGGTATAATGGCAGTCACCTCACCTACGACTGTTCAAGAGAAGAGTGGATGAGGCACTTAGTGCCATGGTCTAGTTGACTGGATAGGGCTGGGTGAAAGCTTGGACTAGATGATCTTAGAGGTCTCTTCCAGCCTGGTTGATTCTATTCTATTCTATTCTGTCTGCAGCCTTATTACTTAGGTAATGGATAGGGTGCACCCTGTGAGTTACAACTTTATGACAACAGCTAGGGCTGTTTCTCAAACTGCTGACCTATGACAGTGGTGGAACTGCTATGAAACTGCTGCCTCTCTCCTGCACAAAAGTGCCAAGCAGAACACAAGTCCTTGATGGATATCAAGGCCAACTAAAAAAAAAAAAAGAAAAAAAAAACAACAAAACCTGGACAGTTTTCTTTTGCCTGTGGTCATCACTGGTTACCAACATACATCAGGTTCACACAGTGATGCAAGGAGGCCATTCAGTTGCAGCTTCACAGGTTCCTCTATCATGCTGAAAATCTCAGTTGTCTATGGTCTCCCCATCAGTCAGATATACCCAGAGACTTTCCTGGGATGACATTCTCTGAAATAGTTGTGAAACACATTAGTAAGGGGCACTTTGTCTGACTATTATTATTGTATCGATACCAGCAATGGCTTTCCTCTCACTTTATTGAAAATACCAAGATGTGGAAGCATCTTCTGAATCTTCCCCATGGCCCAGCCTCTTGCCAGACACTCACACTATTTGTGTATACTTATTCTTGGCATCTGAAAGCTGCCTGAAACAACGTGTGACAGGATTCATCTCACTGTAACTGGAGTACCACTCCACTAAGTCCTGAGCTATTGGTATTTGCTGAAATGGCTGCAGGCTTAAAAACATCATCAGATGCCAGTTCGCAGGATGTGGTCAATAAATTATTTAGAGCATCTTTTCAGAACCCATTCCTCTGTTTTATCCTCAGCCCACACAAGGTTGGCATCACACAGTTCATACAGAGCACAGCCTTTTGTGAAATTTACCCCATATACTCATCAGAGGAAGAAACTTCATCATTTCAGATATATTTTTAGGTGCTGACATTTGATTTAGACTTCCTCCAGGCCTGTCCCTCTGCCCTTTTGGTGAGTCACAAGTTATTTGTACTGTATTGAGCTTCCTATAGTTACAATTTAGTCAATTCATTCTGCCCAGAACTTCCTAGAATTGGGAAGGATCGGAAAGAGGTTTAAATGATATGTTTTGACTATAACAAATCCTTTAAAAGTACATCATCTTCATAGCTTATTTCTCTCTTCTGTTTCAGTATTCCTCTCAGTGAGACTGAAAAAAAAAATGTTCAGGCAGCCCTGTCCAAGTTCACTGCAGTTCTCTTTCTAGTTGGTGGCTGTCATTAAATACTGTCCTAGCTTTTCCCACTTAACATATGCCCCATCTCAGTTTTACAGTTCATTTAAACTCCTTTGATGGCAAAGCTGCTAACCACATGGCTCCTTGCTTACATAGCCTCATCAGAATCAGAAAGCAAATTACTTTTTTTTCTCCACCCTAAGCCCAGGGTTTCCCCTTCCACAAGTCTTGTTACAAAGCAATCACCTCAAATCATGAATTAGCATTAAATAATGAACAAACCATGTACAAGAATACAATCTTTTGTCCCCTAGCCCATATTTCTGTCAACTCTACTGAAGAGCCTTCCTGAATCCATTTATCTGAACTGGTAAATTCTCACTATTCTTGACTGTGATTTTATAAGCCAAAAGATTGGTGAATGAGAGCATTCCACTGAGGGAATACCTTCCTTGGTAGGAAGGTTTTAGTCACTAGTTGATTTTACTTTGTTTCCTGTAGAGATTTCTTTGCTTGCCATGCATTCCCGTTTTTATTTGTTTAATATCTGCATTTGATCAGGTTGCCAATTTAATACACTCCTTCAAGGCAGGTTCTCTCACTCAAAATAGTTACACTAAAAATTCTTTTTCATGTTCCAGGCTCCAAATTATCATTTGTGCACTCTGCTTCTCTACTGAGCTTCTTTCCAAATATCTATCTGACAGGGGGTTGGAGCTGGATGATCCTCGAGGTCCCTTCCAACCTAAACCATTCTATGATTCTATGATTCTATGATTCTAGGCTTTTCCAGTATTTTATGTGGGGGGGGAAGTTTGATCATTATTCCTTTTTTCTTTTTTTTTTTTTTTTCACATCAGTTTAGGATGATCAAGCCTTAAAAGACTTTTCATTGTCATTCTTCTAATCTTGCCTTTATGAAGGTTAATGAGTTTTAAGAATCATAGGGGTTTTTTTATCCCATACCATTTGATCCAGATTTCGTCTCTATGTGAATCTTCAATAGCAAGACACTGAAAACTTAATCGTCTTGTGACAGGCTGAACTTTCGTCTGTACCAATTCACGTTCAGGACATATCTAGAGCTAAGCCATTGTTAAAAGACATAAGAAAATGTCACTTTTTTGCAATCAATAAACAAGGAACTTCATTAGTTACCTCTTCTCATGAAGTCCCTGTTACAGTCTCAAGGAAGCAATTTCATCTGGCAATAGGACATGATGTCTATTCAACCATTGTGCCCTACCAGAACAAAGAACGTTATTTTTCTGCCTTGTGAAAAACGTGGCTTGCATTGTGTCTGGTGCTGATTACCCTATGCAAAGGGAATGTCTGCTCCTCTGTCAAAGAGCAAAGAATGCTCAAGCAAGCAAAGGAACAAATAAGTAGCACTTTTGTGCGGGAAAATATGCCTCTGTCATTCTAGAGAGATTCTTTTCTAACTTCAAGAAACAATCCAGGGCAGTCTTTCCATAGAAGATATTACACTCAGACACAGAACAACTGGCACAAAAGTCCTGGAATGGAGTGTTTGATGGAGATTGATGCAATGCAACATGACGACAAACGCTACAAGTGCAAGGTGTAAGCTACTCTTAGCTATGAAGTTTGAGTTCCAGAACAAGCAGGAGTGTTATCATTCCTGTTTCAGCAGGAAGAAAATCATTCCATCATGTCACTTTTATGCTGAAGAACAATGATGACTACAAAATTTTGGCTTTTAAACCAGTGAGAAACAGAATAGGTCTCTCAAGACATAAGAACACACTCTAGAAAAATATGCACAGATAATGTCCTTCGGGTGTAATCTGAAGGTAACAATCTACTGTATCATAGAACGATCCCAGTTGGAAAAGACCTGTAAGATCATTAAGCCCAACCATTATCAAGTCTGATGCCAAACTGTGCCACTCAGCACCACATCTCTCCCTCTTTTAAACACTTTCAGGGATGGGAACTCAATCACTTCCCTGGAGAGCCTGTTCCAGTGTTTGAGAACCCTTTCAGTCAGGGAATTTCTTCTAATGCCCAATCTAAACTTCCCCTGGTGCAATTTGAGGCCATTTCCTCTCACTCTATAGGAATAGTGTAACACATAAGAGAGCTCTATGCAAAGTCAAGGATAAAATTCAAAAGACAAAATAAAAAGCAACATTAAAAGATAAAGTAATATTACTCTGAATTTGATTTGCTATTCTCTAAAGCTGGTTGCTTACCATGCTCATATATTGTCCTCTTTCTGCCTCTGTGATTTAACTTCCACATGATCTTAAACAAAAGAGACTGAGCTATGAAACAAAGAATTGGTACAAGTTGCTTTTGGAGGCTCAAGCATTTGGCCAAATCTTAGCAGCATGAAATTCAAGACACATGACTCAGAAGTCAATCCGATCAGCCCACGGCATTAGACTGCAGCATCATTAATTAAATCAGGTTCTTACCAAAAAAAAAGGAGGTACTTATGAGTATTGGACATAATTTCCTTTTTCTTCAAAGGTGTCATTGTTTTAGAGACTGGAAAACATTACAAAGTAGACTATCCACACTGTTTTGTTCCTGAGTTTCCAA
The DNA here is from genome assembly GCA_013400475.1 of Tricholaema leucomelas. Taxonomy (NCBI): domain Eukaryota; kingdom Metazoa; phylum Chordata; class Aves; order Piciformes; family Lybiidae; genus Tricholaema lacrymosa; species Tricholaema leucomelas. Next base: position 52,115 of record WAAF01003216.1, on the reverse strand, counting down.
ACAATATTAAACTGGAAAAGAATAACTGAGAAAGAGTTAAGAACCTGATTCAGATATTTAGGAGTTTACTCTTTTCAATGATTAGAAAAACAGCTGTTTGAGGACTCTAAAATAGGTTCCCACAACTGTATGTCTACATGAATGAAAAGACTAAAAATATATCAATGAAGCGTTTGTTTGGTTGACTGAACAAGCAACGCATGGAATTTAAATCCTAGTTCCACTCAATCTAGTGGTAATTGTCATTTTCATAGAATCATAGAGTGGTTTAAGTTGGAAGGGACCTCAAGGATCATCCAGCTCCAACCCCCTGCCATAGGCAGGGACACCTCCCACTAGAGCAGGTTGCTCAAGGCCTCATCCAGCCTGGTCTTAAACGCCTCCAGGCAGGAAGCATCCACAACCTCCCTGGGAAACCTGTTCCAGTGTCTTACCACCCTCACTGTAAAGAACTTCCTCCTAACATCCAGTCTAAATCTCCCCTCTTCCAGTTTAAACCCATTCCCCCTCATCCTGACATTACAAGACCTTGCAAATAGTCCCTCCCCAGCCTTTCTGTAGGCTCCCTTCAGATGCTGAAAAGCCACTCTAAGGTCTCCTCGAAGCCTTCTCTTCTCCAGGCTGAAGAGTCCCAACTCTCTCAGCCTGTCCTCATAGCAGAGGTGCTCCAGCCCTTTGATCATCCTCGTGGCTCTCCTCTGGACTCGCTCCAGCAGTTCCATATCCTTCTTGTGTTGGGGGCTCCAGAACTGCACACAGTTCTTTCTTTCCCTCTAGTTGTCGTAGTGTGAGGGGTCCTAGATTCCCCTAAGAAAACTACAGAGACTAAAAGCCATCCTAGGGGATAGGTCTGGGTGTCCCAGGAGATTGTAGCATTGTCATTCTATTCTGTTTTCCAGTATCACAGTTTATTAAGCCAGTGCCTGGCCCATATTGCCCTTTCCCCTCTCCTCTCCCTCCCTTCACACCTCTCTCCAAGAAGAGCAGCATCCCTTCTTATCTCAGGGCTTGCGTGGGGCAGATGGCTCCTAGCTGACAATTTTGAGCTGTGCCATGTGGCTTGCTGAGGCCTTGTAAACCTAAGATATGGTGGGGGGGAAAGGGGGAAGTTCTGGCCTACTCTCAGACCTGCCGAGGGTGGAACAGGTGGAGGATTCTAGATGGATTGAGTCCGACAGACTTGGCCTAGCTTGTGGATGTATCCATTCTACCTGATTGCCTTTTGCATATATGCACTAGGAAGTAGAATCTCTCATTAAACCTCCAATCAGTGTGCATATTTTCATTCTTACTCCCTAAAAGGAGTAAGAGTCGCCTCTCTCCCCCAGTCCTGGCTAGCTCCTGGCCTCAAACTACAACACTACTCCAGGAGCATGTCTCCAATATACCAGCAGCTCATAGCAGAGGCCTCAGAAGAAACTACTTGTACTCTGAGGCAACGCTGAAATACTCTATTCCTGCCCTCAGCACACACATACATAAAGCTATTGTATTAAGAAACAAGAAAACTCATTAAACCTCCAATCAGAGTGCACATTTTCATTCTTACTCCCTAAAAGGAGTAAGAGTAACCTCTCTCGTCCAGTCCTGGGTAGCTCCTGGCCTCAAACTTGTTGTGGAGGGCCTGTAGGCCCAAAACCAGGCTTACTCTTTGCTTTGCCTTGCCCAAACACGTTTTCCTGCCCAAACCAGGGGTAAACACATTAAATGGGTAAACAAGCACAAAAGGGATACAATAGGCCTGGTGCCATAAAGTCTGACCTGCCTAAGGTCCAGCTTGTAAACAAGTTATATAAGCCCACGGGCTTTGCGTGTGGCCCACCTATGCTCTCCCCATATTGGGAGGTACTAGGCTTGTGATCTTGCCTATTATGGTATGGTTTGGCTGACTGCCAAACTCTGATTGGCCACTCTAGTAGCCAAAGGCCTATTAATCTCGGCCCATAGTTCATAAATAGAGGCACAGAGGTAAACAACGTGCTTCTGCTTGCTCTGGCTTCACCTGCTCTCACTCTCGCTTCATCAGCGTGCACTCACTCATGCTTAGGCCCCATGCTTGGGCACCCTGTTCACTTGTGTGCTCAGGCTCTATTGCCTGCATATTCACTTGCAGAGCTCACTTAAGCCTGCCTGTATATCTATGGAGCTCAGAGTCCGAGCAGCCGTGCACCTTATTGTATGCCCGCTGCCTTTATTGCCTGGTAAACACCATTACCGCTAGTTGCCAGGAGCAGACCCCCCCCTTGTGGGCATATGCGATCAGCCTGCCAGCGAGCGTGAAAACCATGCTCAAGACTGCACGGCATCCTTCTCCTGCACCTGAGGCCCTGCCAACAGTGCCCAGACCAGTCCCTGGACAAAGCATCCAGAAGGAGCCAGGAGACAAGGGCAGAGATTGCATCCTCAGCAGGAGAACAAGGACAGAGACTATAATAATTTCCCCAGACGTCTGGGAAGACTGCATCCTTTCCCCAGAAGCCAGGAAGGTTCTCCTTTCCCCTGAAGCCAGGAGGATTTCAGTCTCACAGTCCATGGGCAAAGCTCCCCTGAAGGCTTGGACACCTTATATAGGCTGTGACGTAGCCCCGGAGGATAATTGATGATTATTGATAATTAATCAGAACTGTGAGTAAATGCTTTAATGCCTCTGTAATATCTGTAGCCTCCTGCCATAGAGCAGAAAGAGTTTCAGCCCACCCTGCTGGGCAAATAGTACATAGACTCCAAGTGGCATTGAGCCGTGAGGAAAAACTCCTCTCTCTGTTTATAGTTATTATAATAGAGTTATAATCAGTTATATTGTGTTATTAATCCCATAAGGTCCTTCCATAACTGTGAAGAATCCATTTTTATATTAATATACAACAGTTGAGGCTGATGAGAGTGCAGAACATTGACGTTAATAAATAAATATTTTATACATAATTATCTCACACCAATTAATTTCTCCCCTTCGCCACAAATCGGCGTAGGTGGCAGAATCCCCCTCCGCGACAAAACTACAACACTACTCCAGGAGCACGTCTCCAATACCAGCAGCCCATACCAGAAGCCTCAGAAGAAACTACTTGTACTCTGAGACAGCACTAAAATACTCTATTCCTGCTCTCAGTACACACATACATAAAGCTGTATTAAGAAACAAGAAAACGCATTCCATTTCAGTCCTCCCTGGACAAAGAAGTTGGAAAAGACCTCTAAGATCATCAGTTCCAACCCTCTACCCAACACTTCCATGACCACTGGACTGACATGAAGTATTTTATTGACACGAAGTATTTCACCACCTGCTGTCTCAGTCACCTTAGTTCCATAAAAACCAAAACTCTTCACACCACTATCCAAACTCCTTTGACCCAGCAGTGTGCACATGCAGCCCAGACAGCCAACCGTGTGCTGGGCTGCATCAAGAGCAGTGTGGCCAGCAGGGCAAGGGAGGTGATTCTCCCCCTTTACTCTGCTCTCGTCAGACCCCACCTGGAGCACTGTGTGCAGTTCTGGAGCCCCCAACACAAGAAGGATATGGAACTGCTGGAACGGGTCCAGAGGAGAGCCACGAAGATGATCAGAGGGCTGGAGCAGCTCTGCTATGAGGACAGGCTGAGAGAGTTGGGGCTCTGCAGCCTGGAGAGGAGAAGGCTTCGAGGAGACCTTAGAGTGGCTTTCCATTATCTGAAGGGAGCCTACAGGAAGGCTGAGGAGGGACTATTGACAAGGTCTAGTAATGTCAGGACGAGGGGGAATGGGTTTAAACTGGAAGAGGGGAGATTTAGACTGGATGTTAGGAGGAAGTTCTTTACAGTGAGGGTGGTAAGACACTGGAACAGGTTGCCCAGGGAGGTTGTGGATGCTTCCTGCCTGGAGGCGTTTAAGGCCAGGCTGGATGAGGCCTTGAGCAACCTGCTCTAGTGGGAGGTGTCCCTGCCTATGGCAGGGGGGTTGGAGCTGGATGATCCTTGAGGTCCCTTCCAACCTAAACCATTCTATGATTCTATGACTCCTCCTCAAAAGGATGTGTCAGATAGCCAATTACTCATCAATTCATTACTTTTAGGATAAAGCACTTTCTTGTCAGAGTATCCTCTCCACAGCCTAGAATTCCACACATTGGTTGCAAACCACAACTACTCTTAAGAGACGTTTAAGCTGCAGCTATTTGTACAGTCAGCTTCTTTCATAATGCCCTTAAGCCATCTTAGAAAAATATCAAACCTCCATTTAGACCAAGTATATCTAAAATACATACCTAACAGGGGCTGCAATAACACCAGCAAATGCACATTCTCCTCTAAACACAAGCTTAGGATGTTATTTCATAAAAACTAGAAATCAGGGGGAAAATGCTTCTTTTTTACTTCAGTCTTGGGAAAGATCTGTCCAGACTTGCTTTCTGCCTTATTGATTAAGAAGATTCCCACCTCAAACACTGCTACAACATAGCTTTGTAAAAGGAATTCTCTCCATACTGCAGTTTGTTTCATACTGATATTTCAGCTCTATTTTACCACTGTGTAGCAAAAAAAATACCCCACTTGTATTAGTATGAGAAAAACCAAATAAAAAAAACACCCTATAAAAAAATAGCACATTCACCATGCCTCCAATCTCATGTCTGCTTTCATCTCCTGAAATCCACAGGAAAATTTTTCCAGTGATATTAAAAAAAGCAAGCACCTGCTCTATTATCAATGAAGGAAAGTTACAGTGACTGACTCTAGCACCTACAACAACGCAACAAATTCTGTGAGAAAAGGCACCCAGGTCTGCAAGTATCCAGGATGCACACAGCTAAACTTTTTTTTTTTAATTGAAATATTAAAATTAATTTTGAAATCATATCTGTGCTCATGGAGGAAATTCAGTTTGGTCTACTTCCCAGACAGAGGATCATAGAATCAACCAGGTTGGAAGAGACCTCCAAGATCATCCAGTCCAACCTAGCACCCAGCCCTAGCCAGTCAACTAGACCATAGCACTAAGTGCCTCATCCAGGCTTTTCTTGAACACCTCCAGGGACGGTGCCTCCACCACCTCCCTGGGTAGCCCATTCCAATGCCAATCACTCTCTCTGGCAAGAACTTCCTCCTAACATCCAGCCTAGATCTCCCCTAGCACAACTTGAGACTGTGTCCCCTTGTTCTATTGCTGGTTGCCTGGCAGAAGAGATCAACCCCCACCTGGCTACAACCTCCCTTCAGGTAGTCGTAGACAGCAATGAGGTTTCCCCTGAGCCCCCTCTTCTCCAGGCTAAACAACCCCAGCTCCCTCAGCCTCTCCTCATAGGGTTTGTGTTCCAGGCCTTTCACCAGCTTTGTTGCCCTTCTCTGGACATGTTCCAGCACCTCAACGTCTCTCTTGAAGGGCCCAGAACTGGACACAGTACTCAAGGTATGTCCTGACGAGAGCTGAGCACAGGGGAAGAATAACCTCCCTCGTCCTGCTGGCCACACTCTCCCTGATAAATCTAACAAACTGATTGTCTTTAAAAGAAAATCATGAAAAGCTGGGACGGGACTGTTTAAAAGGGCATCTAGCACGAGGACAAGGGGTAATGGTTTTGAACTAGAGAAAAGTAGGTTTAGATTGGACATTAGGAAGAAGTTCTTAATTTCTGAGAGTGATGGAACACTAGGACAAGTTGTCCAGGGACGCAGTGAAGGCCCCAATCCAGGAGACATTCAAGGTCAAGCTTGACGGGGCTCTGAGCAACCTGTTGGACTAGACAACCTCTAGAGATCCCTTTCAATTCACCGCACTCTAGAACCGGATCATGAAGAACGTAATATCTAGGATTCTCAACCTGGACAGAACTGCTACTGATGCATAATCCTCTTTCTTGTAATAAATGCATAAACTATTTAATCTTCTCTTTCCAGTTTATAGGCAAAGTTCTTCACTGAGAGAGTCATTGGCTACTGGAATGAGCTGCCCAGGGAGGTGGTGGAGTCGCCGTCCCTGGAGCTGTTCAAGACAGGATTGGACGTGGCACTTGGTGCCATGGTCTAGCCTTGAGCTCTGTGGTAAAGGGTTGGACTTGATGATCTATGAGATCTCTTCCAACCTTGATAATACTGTGATACTGTGAAAAAAGCTCTCACAGCTTTCAGTGGGACACAGGCAGGCTTTGAGACCACTATATTCTTCAGATTCCCCCAGTGCCTCTGCTGCACACTCCAAAGTTGTAGGTGCCTCCACTTCACTGTAAGTTGGGCATGTACAGAACTCTACTTGTTGCAATAAGCTTTATAGCTACCTGTCTGTAGATATCCCAGCACACTTGCCATGTACATTGCAGAACTGCAAGCAAGAGACTTTGTGGTATGCAGTTGCAGCATTCTCCAGGGTATGACCTTTCCAGAGCTTCGCAGCCTTCTCTTTGTTTTTGCTTGTTTGGTTGGTGGTTTGTTGTTATTGTTTTCTCAGATTTCTTCTTGTCCCCACAGCTACACTCATCACTTACTGTCTAAAGCTATAAACAAAGATGAAATGGTCAGGCTAATGCAGCATCATGTATAAAAACAATCTTTTATTTTCACATCAAAACAGCTCCTATTACAGTTGCTTCTTTGCAATGGTAATAAGTTGTAAAAGGCCTTTGTTTAGCCTCTTAAAGTCTGAGTGGTTTTGGTATTACAGAGATTTTGATGGAACACACAAGAGTTTTGTCTCTTCATCCCCTGCTTGAGAAAAGTGTGAGCATCTGATGATAGCACAAGGAAAATAAAGTCCACTGTGAACAATGGCAAGGATTAAAATACACACATGGATGCCTATAATTTGGCTTAGTAAGTGCACATTGAAGCCAGATTTGTGGTTAACCATGGCAAGTGCTTAAATCTTTAAGTAAAAATGAGCTCTATTTGGAATTCAGCTCAAATTGATCAATTACTTCATTAGCGTCACACTTTGACACACCCATTGCAGGTAATGTATAAAAAGAGGCTGGTGAAACACAGGATGGATTCAGCTAACAAAGTGCAAAATATGTGAAAGGCAATGCAGAAACATTGGCTAAATCCTCTCCAAATCCTCCTACCAGGCAATTACAGGTTACAGTCAGCACTGTTCACAGTGACAACTGATTCAATATTGCATTTCAGAAAATATTGCATAAGTTGATTGCAGGTGACAAAAAGCTTATCTCATAATGATTCTATTACTCATTTTAACAATTTACAACCTAAAAACTTACATCTGTTACCAAAAGCACTTCGTCAGCTCTTTAACTGAACTAAGCCTGGGTGATCCGGAGAACATCTTTACTGTGTCCTTTGGCCTCTATATCAAATTCCTGCTGAAATTCTCCATCTTATTTGCTGTCTTGACATGAGGTACAGGAGTACATCCAGGTTACAAAACTCTGTTGTCTCAAAAATTGTGGGAAAAATAAGTATCCCATGTTTTCTATGCCCTTTATGATACACTCTATCCTCAACATACTGATAGTACACACAGTCATAGAGATTAATTTCTAACTTTAGGACTTGCTAATTCCACAAGGATTAGTCAAACCAAAAGGTTCCACATTTGCAAGTGAGCTCTCTCAAAAGAGCTTTGTACCATCCAAGTCTGATGTGTTGATGTATCACCTGCAAGTCAGGTGATAGCACTGTTGAACTCCAACATTAGACTCAAGATTCTTGCAAAACTTTGAAACCCAAAAGAAAATACTTTCCAGGAATTAAAAAAAAATGAGAGTTAAAACAGTTGCTCTCACTAATGCTAAACATGGTGGCTTTAATTTGAAACAATTTCAGCAACAGCTACTGGGCACTACATGGAAAACAGAAGGCAAATAAAGCAACATTCCAGATACTGTTAAAAATTTAGTTTAATCATAAACTGCTTGTCAGATGAACCTTAGTTCTGACACAAAAAAGAATCTGCTGTCCCTAAAAAGAAAATAATTCTGAAAATTAAAAAAAGACTGCTGAAGTAAAAATAGTTCACTCAGAAAACTGAATACATTTGGGATCAAAATTAACCATGGAAAAAGAAGAAAGGTTGCTTTTTAAGCACATGTACAAGTAACAGAGAAAGGAACAGCAAGGTTAACTCGTAATGTATATGCAGGTAAGGTAACACTGCACCTTTGAGCATCTCACCTGCTTCCTACAGCTCGTGTGGTTTCATTACTCATTCTCTTATTCCTGACCATCAAGCACTCTCCTGTAACTGCTATGGAGGTTTTGCAATGTGTCCATCTTTTGCCACGAATTTACACTGGAAGTTTTTTGACAACATATATTCCTCTTGCCAGCCTATGCCTTCCAAGAAACATTCTCCAGCATTCCAGCAGGCAACATTTAAACCTGGTGACACCAAGAAATGCCACTATTTTAAAGTTAACTAACGGAATTTTGGTTTGTAGCTTTAAGTAATATTTCCCACTCTGGGAAGAAAAGATTCCAAATTTCCTAGCAAAGCAAACCATTCTTCTAGGCATAGAATGGTCCAAGAAAACAATGCAGCTGCAATTGAGAAGTGGAGTTCTCGATTCAGACATACTCTTAACCATAATATCTGAACCTTCAGCAATAAAAGCTGTTACTTACTTCAGGCAAAATAAAACCAAAACAGCTTGAGAAGAGACAAAACATCATTAATAGGCAATTCTGCATTCATTACTACTATTAATATTGATACCTGCTTTTTCAAACGTTGTGAAGCATGCTCAAAATGAACTTTCACTAGGCTCATTGAAATTCATTACACATCCAATATGACCTAAGAACAAGACCTCTTCTTACTGCATCACAAATTATATCACCACTATATCACTAGTACACAATATTGTGTGCAATATCTACGTACTGTATACATATATGTAAAGGTACATATAAGAGTGTGTGTTGCATTACACAGTACCACAAGATATTTTGTACAGAGATTTCTGCAGTTGAGGTATATAGACATATGCATCCAAGTAAATTCTAAGGCTGAGATTTTGGAATAAGATCATTTGATGTAAATTAATGTTATCAATACCTAGTATAACTCACAGAGTTACTCATGATGATATCTTACCTGAGCTTCAGAATACTAAAGAAGCTCTTTTCCTTCAGCATCTGCAAAATGACACTATGATGTGCACTGTCCATGGCCTGTGGCTAACTATGTTCAGTCTTGATTGGCCCAAGATGACTTCCATTCCAAGATACTGTGCAAGGAGAGCTGTGTGACATCTCAAAGCGCAGCTGATGTCAGATGAAAACTTGCATTTGCAAATACAGTTTTGACCTCAACAGAAGTAGCATAAACAGGTTTTCTATTCTTTTTAAGCACATTATTTTTATGAAAGTTGTGATTTTTTGCAAATAGCATGTTGTAGAGTAAAGCAAGAGAAGAGAAAACAGAGTGATCTTTTAATTAAAATAATAGATCTTTAACCAGGCAACTGTTTCATGCTGTATATCTCTCTTGAAAAATATCATTCCTTCACATCCAATCACAAACATTAAAAAAAAAAGATAATTAACAGGCAACATGTTTCTTCTATTCTCCCTCCTACCCACCAGCCTACCCATCCAGTAGATTGCATTACACCAGATAATTATTTTCTGACCACCATCTAGCACCAAGCTGCTTCAGTTGCAGTATCATAATTATACCTCTTGTATATTCCAGCTCATCCACCCTCATCTATGTTCAACACAGATACTCAGATCTAGAGCCCTCACTTTTGAAAGTCATTTGAGAATCCATGCTTGACCTAGAACAAAGGAGAAGTCTTTCTGACTCATCTGTGTATCTTCGTGCCCAGAGCTGCTCTCCTGCACCCACTGTTCGAGGCTTCAGAGACAGTGTTTCAAATTTAACATAGGTCTCTTTTGCAAGGTCAGCTTCCTTTGCAGTCTTTGGTCTCACATGAAGTTTTAAAACTTTGTAGAGTAAGAAAAAGATCAAAGGTAAAACAACTACACATGCTGCACTGCTGCCCACTATCAGAATAGAAAACTGAGAATCACTTTCATTGTTTAGCCCATCAGTGGAGAAAATAACACACTGGTCTTTTGTAGGTAGCACTCCTTTGGGTGAGACGCATGCCATATATTGAGTACTGGGCTCCAAACCATCAATGGTGACTTTGTTTTTGCTAGAATCAGTGCTGAGAGGCAACATTTCTTTTTCACCATACTTTGAGTATAACACAGTGACTGCAGAGCCACTTGTGGCATTGACAGTTTTCCAAGTTAAGGTGACTCTTTCATCAGTTTCACTGATCACTCTTAAGTTCTTCACAACAACAGTTTGCTCAGCAATACCTGCTGTGTTCAGTGGAATCTCCTCATCTTTCTTGCTTATTTGCCCAGTCTGCTTTTTGGTTCCATTTGTCACTGCCTTTAAATTTTTCTTTCCATCAAACATGGGCCTGGATTGCTTCTTGTCAGTAAATCTGGTGCTCGTTGACCTTTCAGTATTGGCCAGTGCTGTGGTGGTTGGTGTGGTAGAAAGAGGTGTGGTTGCCCTCTCAGTTTCCTCCTTGAGTTCCTCCTGAGTGGTATTCTGTCTCTCTGCCTCTTGCTTCCTTCCATACTTCTGTGGTGACAGAGTTGTAGTGACAACACCAACCACTGTGACAGTAACAGCAGCTTCTGACATTCCTGCTAAATTCTTGGCTTTACATCTGTATTCTCCTGCATCCTTGTATGAAATCCCTGTCAAGCTCATTATGGACCATCTGACACCCTCTCCAGGTGATTCTTGAATTACTACAGGAAAATGCAAAGAGCAAAACATTATAAAAGGGAGTTAAAAAGAAAGTAGACATTATTAGACTGCTTCTTCCCTTATTTTTGCTAGAAGGAATCTAATACATTAAACTTTTAAAAACAAAACAAGAGGAAAAAACCCACACTAAATAAACCTCCCAGGTCAAACCAAACCAAACCCTACACACAAACAATGGAAGTCCCTGCCATGTTATATTATTGCAGAGAAGTGTTCAGCCTGGGTCAAAATGGAATTGAATGTCTGGAAGCATTACAGTATAATTTGCAGTATCATCAAGTAAAACAAATCCACATCAAGAGCAATCAAACATCTTAAAGCTGGTGAGTGGTTGGGGAATGCAAATTTCACTGACTTCAAGAGATCCTGAACACACAAACCATTTAAAACATTTTTGGAGGTTACTTTTATCTTAAAGATATTTCAGTATTTTGGGCTATTTGGTTCTTCAGACCTACAATGTAAGTAAACTGCTATTTGGATCATTTTGTTATATTTAAGCTACTGCACACAAATATCTGCCACAGCAGTTTGAGTGATGTCATAGAACCATAGAATTGTTTTGGTTGGAAAAGACCTTTAAGATCGTCAAGTCCAACAATTATCTAATTCTACCAAGTCTGATACTAAACCATGTCACTCAGCACCACATCTCCACCTCTTTTAAACATCTCCAGGGATGGAGATTCAACCACCTCCCTGGAAAGCCTGTTTCAGGCTTTGAGAATCCTTTCAGAGAAGTTTATTCTAATATCCAACCTGAATCTCCCCTAGTGAAACCTGAGGCTACCTCCTCTTCTCCTATCACTTGTTACTAATGGAAAAGAGATCAACCCCAACAGACTCCAATCTCCTTTCAAGGAGTTGTGTAGAGAGAGAAGGTCTCCTCAGCCTTGTCTTCTCCACACCAAACAACCCCAGTTCCCTCAGCCTCTCCTCACAAGACCTGTTTTTCCAGACCCTTCACCAGCTTCGTTGCCCTTCTCTGCACCCACTCCAGGACCTCAGCATCTTTCTTCTAGTGAGGGGCCCAAGGAGCAGATAAACACAGCCTCTTTAGTATTCAAGATGGATGTTGCAAATAAACTATAAACAGTTGCAAATAGCAGAAAACACAATTTTGGGAACCCCTCCGTTTATAATGTTGAGTTTTTTGAGGCTCAGTCTCACTAGCTTTTTTAACTTAAACATTTTGAACCAAAACAGAGATTCCAGTAACAAATTCTCCTTTCTGCTGTTCAGCTTCTGACTTAGGGCCCAAATATCCTAACCTCCATTTTCATTTATCCTTCCTGCCACTTCATCCATTTCCTCCCTCCACACACATTGTTCTCATTACAGAACACATTCAGAATCAAGAGTCTGTTGGACCACCACAGACCACAAATTCAACAAAAAGTCTCCTAACAGCTATTGCACAGATACAACTGCCAGCTTGGTGTGATACCTGGTCCACTGTCATTCATTATAATGAATCAAAGCACAAGCAACCCAACAATTTCAGGCTGTTCCAGTTTCTATTAAAGAGCAATTATACCTGTATAGTTCACTGGTATATTGTCTGACCTAGTCCAAGTAAGCTGTGGCGTTGGGTACCCAGTGGCATCGCAGCGGAGCAGAACGTTGCTTCCCAGAGGGGAAGTGATTTTTGTCGCTGATGTCATCACGGATGGTTTGAGACATTGTTCTAACTCAGCTCTCTGAAACAAGATTCCTGCCAGGCTCTCAGGTCCACTACATGAAATCAATGGATCAAGAAGAACAACTGAGTTGTCCACAATTTTGGAGAATTCAATTAGCTTTGAGATGCGACAGTCACAGAACCAGGGGTTGTCCTGAAAACCTGAAGTGGGGAGGGAAGAGGGAACACAGAGCAGACAAAAAAAAATAAAGGAAAACGATCATAAAATTTTCTCAGATGATACTGTGATTACAGCATGACACCAGGGCAAACCATGGACCTATTCTGAGTTAATCTCTCTTCTTTCAGTTTGTCTTTTTTGTTCAGCTGCTTGATAGTGATGTTTTTCGTAGAAGAATAGCAGAAATGCTTGTTAAGCCAAACTTTCTTCCACAGAGGTTTACAGGAGTGTAGTAATAAACCAGCATCCTCTTTGCTTAACTTTGTTACTTATCTGGGGGGGGGGAGGGGGGAAGAAATACACTGAGAAGACATCTTAAGCCTGATGACACATTTTCACCTGCCTTTGCCTTTTGAAAGATTCTTCTCAGGGATATTGTATCCTGTCACACTCCTCTGCTCTTGGTCCTTCTTTGGACTGTTAGTTTGATCTTCTCAGATTTCTTTTTTTTCAGTGCTTGCAGAGATGATGATTTAAGGGTTTAGAGCTTACACCAACATCTCTGTCCCCTGAAAAAAGGATAAAGGCTAAGGGAGAAAAAGCTTTAGGCAGATAAAATTCTAATCTGGCACTGCATTACACCAATATACTTAGAAATCTAGCTTCAACTTAAGGCAATCTCTGAACTATGTTCAAAAAGAACAGCAGAAGAGTAGAAAATGGGAAGGACCCTGAAAAAGCTGATGATTATGATATTTTTATGATGGCACACAAGAACACTATCTCTCCTGTAATATTTGCTTCTTGATTCCAAAGGCTTTGAATGAGAGATTTCTTCTTGGTGAACTCATTGTGGCAAAAGAAGGAAGTCATTTCTGAGAAACATGTCTAAATCCTCATCTGGCATTTATTCCTTTGCTATGGTGACCTTCAGAGACAGCAGTGGCTTCACCAGGTAAAACATCACTCAGCACACCACTCATGAATTCCAGTATTTTCTTATTTGATTTTTGGGCATATCTTTGTCATACTTTTCAAGTGTTAATGACAATAAACAAAACTTACAGCCTGAACCAAACTGTGGTATGCTAGAACCTCTCAATATTCAATTTACTGATTAGTCCAACAGGTAAGTCAGATTAATGAAACCCAAATTAAAAGAAATAAAAACAAACTAAAAACCCCAAAACAACAACACCTGCTAATATTGTTCCATGTGGAGTTACAGGTACTGGAAAAATGACTAAGGGAAAAATTCTGCTTTTTGCCACCTGTAGGGAAAAGAATATCTGAATAATTAACAACTGCTTGGTCTCATCACCTGACCAAGATTAGGCTATTTTAAGCACAATGGCAGTGATTGGTTCAAACTGTAGTAAACCCCAATTAATCCCCATTCTTTAAAACAAGACCTGACCTGAAGAGATTCCATGACTTTGACATCACAATCCAATTTCACTCCTTCCAGACATAAGAGATTTTACATCTATTCACTATCTATTGCTCACTGGAACAGAGGAGGAGGAATCAGCTGCTGGTTTGTTGAGATTTCTTTTGTGAGGCACGGGGTGGATTTGGTTTTGTTTTGTTGGGTTTCTGTTTTGCTTTGGTTTTGTTTGGTTTTGTGTTTAAAAAGGGCAACAAATCCACCAAACTATAAAAGTGTTTCCTGAGAATCTCACACATATTCACAATCAAAAGAGATACCACCTGAACATTTTCCATATTCTAGGCACACCAACTTCACAATAAATAATGAGAAGAGATCCCCTTGAGAAAATAATTTCTGAAGAAGAGAAAATAAACATCCTGGTAAGTCTGCTATGGCATGTGCATCTGATGGCAGAGCAAGTCATTACAATCCCTGTATTTTTTTTGTGTGTGTGGAAATATTAATGCAGTTTGTTGGCCTGAGGAAAAAAAAATACACTAACCAAACATGTAGATATACAGAGATAAAAATGTAAACAGATAAAATAGATAAAATACTATCAAAAACATAGATAAAAAGCTATGCTTTGCAAAATAGCAATGCAGTGTATTGCAACATTAAGTATGGATTATACATTCCTCTTAACACCTTTCTTTATTCTAAGTTTAGGCTATTTATATGCATGCTTGCACATAAAATGGCAAACATATGCATATGTGCCTGTGTATGCACAATTTTGCAGTCTTCTCAAGAGAGTTTCCCTGATTTGTGTCAATATGGACTTTAGCACTTCAAATAGCTCCAAGTGGAATTCCCTTTGTAAATCAGTAACCAGCCTCAGACCACAGCTTCCATAAGAAACGGCTTTTCAGTTGCTGTAAAACATCAGTGTCTGAAATACATTTGGGGCCAATGGAAATAGTCACCACAGCTTGGGCTAACCTACCCAAGGGTCTCTTCCAACTGAAGCTACACAATTTTTGATCTGTGGTTCTAAACTGTAAAGCCCACTTCCCACACTGTGTCCTCAAACCACCTCACCTACAGCACAGTAATTGCTAGGAGAAGCAGCATCTACTGAATGGCCCAGCATAACAGCTGGGAGCATGATGGACCTGCAGCATTTCAAACTTCTGGCACCTCTACATGCAGTAGAGGCAAGATCTCACCCAGCTGCCCCTCTGTCAAATCCTAGATTCCTCAGTTTCTCTCAAGGACCCATCAGATGTAATTTTCTGTAAGGGAAATGCTACTGCCACTACTCACACCAGAAATTTCAGCCCTGTACAGCCACCAATGTTGATTTGGATCAAAATATTAAGCTCTAGAGGTAACCAAGAGAGAGCTAGATCAACTCACACTGATTCATCGTTTCTCCTGCTTAACCATCAGCTTACTCCACAGTTTTGTTTTGAACTGTTCCAATAGGTGCTCTTGAAAATAAAGCCAGATGTAGCTACAGGGACAGTTTGCACTCCAAAGATTGCTCCTTGAAAAGCTGATGGATGAGACCACACTAAGAACAGCCTTTTCTATCCTGATCTTGCCCCCAGTGTAAAGGCAGTGGGCTTTGCACCTCCAAACTATCTTGCACGCTTGTCAGCACAGCAGGCATACAACACACCCTTGCTATTTGTTTCTTACTAAAGCACAATCTAACGTCTTGCAATGCAATTTTCACCTTACTGTAGGCAATTTGAGCCAAAAGGAAACCACCCTACACACATAGTTACATTTTTGAGTCACTGCAGCCTTCCATACAGCCCACAGAAAACCAAGGGCTAAATCTTGCCAAATGTGGAATGGCCAGTCAGTATTAAAGAGAGCTGGCCCTAAACTGTGTAGGTGACAGCCAGAGTGAGTCACTTGGCCATAGAACCAGGAATCAGTCCCTGATTTTCTTTCATTTAGTGTTGTGTCCACACAGAAGACCATCATGCAAGGGAAGGTAAAAAAACCCCTAACCTCTTACTACAGAGATTATGAACTGGAATAAGGAAATGCTAACCTGCCAGTCCCTTAGCAAAAGCAGTTGTGGCTCCTCCAAGACACCCTGAAGTAAACACAGTGAAGCTGAACTTTCTCTTACATGCAAACTTCTTGATGCTCAGTCAAGACAACAAAGATAAAATTGCTTCCTGGTGTTAAAATGTGCATATGCCCAAACATTTGCATTTAGGGGTTTGGGGTTGGCGACCTTGTTAATTGAATGCAACCTTGTTTTGCCAGAAACACAAGAGAAGCCAGCTCAAGCCATCACTACTTATACAAAGTAGAATGTGACTACTGTTTTCCTGTCTAGATAAAACCAGCATTTATTTGTGTCTTGGTTCTACTTTAAATTTCCCAGAGACTCAAATATAGTTAATAGAACCAATAACAATTTATAGAATGTCTTTCCCTCTTCCCCTCTTTTTTTTTCCCAAAGGAAAGGATTTAGATCCTTTCAGGTAGAGAAGAAAAGGTATAATACATGAAAATAAATAGTCTCACTTCAACTTGGAAGTTAAAAGAGAAAACTTTAACAATAAATAAAAGGTGTTTGAAGTAGGGGAGTTACAAAGAAGGTATAGGGAAGGGGAAATGAGGTAAAAAAAATAGGTATGTACAACCAGATTGATGGCAATGGGTGTTCCATACCTCGTGCACTGTTGGCCACATGGTAAAACAAAAGAGTAGAAGGAACGGGAAGATGATGCTGTCAGGCAGGGCAAGAAAGAACAAAAGAGGAAGTTCCTCTGGTTTTATAGGCATCTAGACAGGAAGCAAGAGTGGGCTAATCACTACACCTGGAGAAAGGGTTGGACCCACTCCTGGGGAGGAGTGAGAAGGACCCGGGGTCAGGGTCAAGACCGCTCCCCCAGGAAGGTTAACCCTTTACAATTTGCTCTAGATTCCAGCAGAACTCTGGCTGCAGTTACCATGCCCTGTAGGCACACAGGTCAAGGTGAATGCTCCCACAGAGAAAAGCTGGAGCACATATGACACTCTTGAGCATCAAAGTGTGTGATTGTGTGCATCATATTTTAAGAGAAACCTTATCTTAAAACCCAAAGGAGTCTAAAGGGAATCAGTAACTATAGGAGAAACGTTTATATATATATATATATATATTTAAATCATGGTCTACAAGAAACTGGTGAAAGAAATCATGTGATCAATTAAGGCAGCAAACAGGAAAGAGAAATGTATGAAAACTTACTCTAAGAGATAGTAATGAATTTTTCTGTACATCCATCTCATATAGGACAAGAGGTAATCAGCTTAGTTTGCAGTAAGGGAGATTGAGGTTAGACATTAGGAGAAACTTTCTCACTACCCTGATGGATAAGCACTTGAGGATGTTACTAGAGAAGGCTCTGGAATGGTCTGACCACAAGCTTAAAGACCAGTACCGATTTAACTAGAACAGTTCTATTCATCTGAATCTACATCACAGAAGGTTAGAGGGCTTTTCAAAATCCTCCCTGATTACCCCTGTGATCCTTATCTCTGCTTCAGAGGAAAAGAGTATCCATGGGATACTTTCTCTTCCCTCGGTCTCCAGCAATCCCAGTAGAGACAGAAGGGGTGTCAGAGAGGAATCAGTGTCACAGAATACACATTGCTCTTGTCTTTCTATGCCAACATGTCCAATTGTTGGAGCATTGTAAAGATACCTCAACTTCTAGGTCAAATTTCTATCAGCCATTCCTTCATGAGAAACAACTGCTTGGTAACAGCACATCCACAGTAACCAAAGGATGAGCCTCTGGCAGTGAGTGTGAATGGCCTAGCTACAACCTCACAAGGTCAAGTAATCAACAATAAACCTCAGTGCAGACTAAGTACACTTGTCAGAATAACCCATGACATGAAGAGCACTGCACTTCCTAATCTCTAGAGGCAGGGGATGGTTTCCCACTCACTGTAGAGTTTCTTACATAGCAAGCACTGCCTCTCTGCATTGGGTTATACTCATCAGAAGGCCATGGTATCAGTGAAAGAACATTCACAATCTACCTAAGGTAGGTTTACTCACAATGAAGGTGCTAACTAGCGTTTTGCATTCTCAGATCATGACTGCACATAACATTAAAAGGAGAGAAGCAAGGTGCTGCTTGAACTCTCTGTGTGTTGCCCTCTGGGGATCTGTGTTCAAGGCCAGATGCACCTCATTGATGAAAACGACCTAAAGTTCACATGCCAAGTCTCCAGAGAACCCACCATCAGCAGCAGATTGTTTGTCAGAACTAGAGGAGGCTGGTAAAGTACCCACACCAATAAAGCCAGCAGATGGTTGCCAGGGGAAAGGAGGGAAGTCTTGGGGCTGGGTTTTTTAGGGGTTGTTTTTTCATAGAACCACAGAATCTTAGAATTGTTTTGGTTGGAAAAAACCTCTAAAGATAGAATCAAGCCACCAACCTAACACCACCATGCCCACTAAACCATGTCCCACAGTGCAACGTCTACAGATTTTCCAAACATCTCCAGGGATGGTGACTCCACCACCTCCTTGGGCAGCCTGTTCCAATGCCTGACCACTCTTTTAGTACAGATTTTTTTCCTAATATCTAATCTAAACGTCTCCTGGTGCAACCTGAGGCTATTTTCTCTCACCACTTGATACTAGGGAGAAGACACTGATGCCCACCTTTCTACAACCTTCTTTCAGGTAGTTGTAGAGAGTGGTGAGGTCTTCCCTCACCTCTTCTCCAGACTAAACAATCTCAGTTCCCTCAGCTGCTCCTCACAAGACCTGTTCTCCAGGCATTTACCAGCTTCCTTGCTCTTCTCTGTCCATGCTCCAGCACCTCAATGTCTTTCTTGTAGTGAGGAGCTCTAGACTGGACATATTCAGGTGCAGCTTCACCAATGCAGAGTACAAGAGAGCAATCACTTCCTTGGTCCTGCTGGTCACACCGTTGCTGATCCAGGCCAGGATGTTGGTGGCCTTCTAGGCCTCCCAGGGACATTGCTGGCTTATCTTCAGCAAGCTGTTGACCAGCACCCCCAGGTCCATTTCTGCCAGACAGCTTTCCAGCCACTCTGCTCTAAGCCTTGAGCATTGCATGAGG
The DNA here is from genome assembly GCA_013400475.1 of Tricholaema leucomelas. NCBI lineage: Eukaryota > Metazoa > Chordata > Aves > Piciformes > Lybiidae > Tricholaema lacrymosa > Tricholaema leucomelas. The sequence goes on along the minus strand of WAAF01003216.1, from coordinate 33,093 downwards.
TGGTTGTGACCCAAGTGCAGAATCTGGCGCCTGGGCTTTGTTGAAACTCATGTAATTGGCCAGGCCTCTCTGCAGGGCCTTGCTACCCTCAAGCAGATCAACACTCCCACCCCATTTAGTGTTGCCTGCACATACCTCAATCCCCTCAATCTAGATCAGGGGTCCTCAAAGCTTTTAACCCGGGGGCTGGTTCACTGTCCCTCAGACACTGTTGGGGGCCAGCCTGCAGTTTGGTTCCAGCCCAGTCCCGGCGGGTGCCCGCGGCCTGCGCAGGCCGGTGAGTGGATCAAGTGGCAGGAAGTGGCTGCTTGGTTTCCCGCCCAACCCCAGGCCGGGGGGGCAGGCCGGATTGAGGACCCTGGGGGACCGTATCCAGCCTGCGGGCCACAGTTTGAGCAGCCCTGATTTAGATTGGTGATGAAGGTATTAAACAGAACCGGACCCAGCACTGAGCCCCTGCTTGCCTGTCACCTGGGTTTAACTCCATTCACCACCACTCTCTGCGCCAGACCATCCAGCCAGTTCTTAACGCGGCAAAGCGTCCACCTATCCAAGACATGCACAGCCTGATTCTCCAGGAGGGTGCTGTGGGAGATTGCGGCAAAGGCTTTACTAAACGATGCCCACAACCTTTCCCTCATCCATTAAGTGGCTCACCTTGTTGTAGAAGAAGATCAGGTTCATCGAGCAAGACCTGCCCTTCATGAACCCATGGAGACTGGGCCCAAGCTCCTGATTACCCTGCACTCAAGACTATCTGCTCCATGGCCTTCCCCATCGCTAAGGTCAGATTGACACATCTGTAGTTCCCCAGGTCCTCCTTCTGACCCTTGAGTTGGGTTGTTTTGGGGAGTTTTGTGTGGGTTTTGTTTTGGTTTTTCCCTTCTTTTATTATCAGGGGGTTTAAAGTACTGAGGGCTATGTAAGCCAAGGAAACCAAATATCCTCTGGGACTCCCACATGAGATCATCAGGAGGATTAGATCTGGCACAGTCAGCTCCTACTTTACTGCCTCCTGTGGCTTGCAGTGTGGGGACCTCATCTGCCCTACTTGCACTTATATACAATCTCATCTGAATGAGAGGTTCAAATTGCAGCTTCTGCTGTGACACCAATCAGCTGAACAAATGAGCACTGAACTGTGGGGGTCAAGGGATTGGAAATGTGGGGTTCAAGAGATTGGAAACACCGAACATTACAATGTAGAGCAGATCTTTACTAGTGGCTACAGAACTACTACTAGTAGCTGTAGAGTTAGATAATGATTGGACCTGGTGATCTTAAAAGGTGATCTTTCCTCCTCCCTTCCACCTGTTACACTACACAACACAAATGTCAAATCATGCTCTTATACATAAACAGTTACATAATGGAGTTGTGCCGGGGGAGGTATAGGCTGGATGTTAGGAGGAAGTTCTTCACAGAGAGAGTGATTGGCATTGGAATGGGCTGCCCAGGGAGGTGGTGGAGTCACCATCCCTGGGGGTGTTCAGGAAAAGACTGGATGAGGCACTTAGTGCCATGGTCTAGTTGGCTGGCTAGGACTGGGTGATAGGTTGGACTGGATGATTTTGGAGGTCTCTTCCAACCTGGTTGATTCTATTCTATTCTAAGCCCTTATGGTACGGTGAGAGATAGTCAAAGTACAAGTATGGTGTTTCAGACACATTCTGAGACTGCAGAAAAGGGTTACCTGCAAGTCTAGAAAGTGGAGATTAAAGGTAAGATAAAGCACAAAGGCACAACCAGATCTGATGCGATGGTATACTAGAGAGTTGGCATAAAAGTGTGAAGAGACCCAGTCCAGCCAAACTATTCTGAAATAGTTACTTTAAATATTATTAGAAGTACTGTAGGGATCAGGTTCCCATTCTCTCTTCTCATATTCAGTATGTAAACTGGGGAAAATTTCAGGCTAACTAGTCAGCTTTAGAGCAATGTAAGGTCACAGAGAGTCACGGCGAGAATAGAATTGCCCTATTCTGAGCAACCAAGATTCTCTTCAGTATTGTGTCAGAGGACAAACTCCACACAAGCTTCAACCTTAGCTACTCATTTGATGCACGAGCCACTGGAAGAAGCAGTTACTAATGGACATGCTTGTAGTTGTAACCACATTCAGCAACGAGGGAAACGTCATCTGAAACACAACTTTTGGAAGTCTTGTATTTATATGGATCTCTTTTCACTGTGAGGGCAACAGAACACTGAAACAGACTGCCCAGAGGGGTTGTGGAGTTTCTCTCTCTGGAGATATTCAAAACTTGCCTGGACACATCCCTGTGTGATCTGGTATAGGTGATCCTGCTCTGGTAGGGGTTTGGACTGGATGATCCCTCAAGGCCCCTTCCAGCCCCTGATATTCTGTGACCCTGTGATACTGAATACTCCATGCAGCCTATATTCTTGTAGGCCATAGATCTAAGATGATCAACAGATGTTACTTCAGTCCTCTAACCCTGAGATAGCAACACAGAGGTCGCCATCTTCATTTCATGAATCGCTGACATGTTACATTTTTTGAGGCCACCAGAAAATAAATAACTAATCACAGAGCAAAGCAGACTAACCTGGATAAAAGCTGCCCTCCTAATCCCAGGCTGGTGCCCTGCCTACTGTTACGATTCGATACATTCTAATAAGGAATGAGACAAGCTGTTCAGCATACCCAAAATGACTCTCTGGGTCACCAGGATGTCTGCGCTCTTCGACGGGATGGTTTCTGAGAAGGGAGGCCAAATGTCCATCAGATCTGATGGCAAGGTAGTTAGCTTGTTGCTGGATATGTCCAGATAGGTGAGGTTTCTCAGGTACTTGCCAGCATCAGCAGGAATGCTGGTCATTTTATTGTTGTGCAAATCAAGAGTCCGTAGATTGGGCATCTCCGCCAGGGATTCCCAAGGGAAAGTAGAGAGCAGATTACCATCCAGACGTAGCTCATGCAGTTGTTTCAAGTTATAGAAACTGCTGATATCAATGTTGGCTACGCAGTTGTAAGTTACCCACAGGTATTTGAGATCTACTAGGTAATAAAAGGCTTCAGTCGGAATCCTTCGTATGACAGTTTTCTCTATACGAAGTTTTACAGTATCCACAGGAACATTCACAGGGATCTCATACATGTCAGGATCATTACAGAGTACAGACCTGGCATCATTTAAAGAAAAAAAGAAATAGACAAAATAAATAAGCAAAAAGAGAGGGAGAGATTGGCATTTCTGGATCAAATACTTGCATTTCAGATTTAAATGTGAACGCTATCACTTTCTGCAGCGCTACTGGCAGAATAAAGAAAGGTGAAAAGACAAACACAGAGTTGCTAAAGAAAAAAAAAAGAATCTAAACCAAAATAGCAATGGTATTTCCACGTGAAAGCTACATTTGCATTATTCTAAAGCAGGTAAGCACCATCTTCTGCCCATTATTCCAATGACAACCAGAAGCCAGCGTACAAGGAATAACACATGCATGTATCTCAAGTGGGAACTGCATGCCCTCTGTTCTACTGAAATTCAGAAAATGGAATTACTCATTTTTCATTTTTCTGCAAGATTCCAAGTATTTGCCTATGTTTACATTTCAGAACAGACTGAAAAGTGAAAATGTTTGCATGTTTCCCTAAAGAAGAGCTTTCAAGCCATCTTTCTAGCCTCCGTCTGGATATGACCTACTTTTTAGAGGTCGTGATGGTTTGGGTGTTACTCGCCCCCCTCCCCCCCACCTGTAAAAAAATCACCCAGACTAGACTCAACCAGTCTGGAAATTGAATGAAGCTTTATATTCACAGTTTAGCACAATATATAAGCAGGTATTTACAATATATACAGCTATAGACAGAAATATATAGGTTAAAAAGTAATACAGAAACACAGCAGCCCTCCCAGAAACCAGAATTCCCAGGGGGAGCTCCCAACCGCCCTTCCACCTTCTTCTCACCCCTCTACCTTACCCCAGATTTTGCCTTACATTCAAGGGGAGTTTGGAGGATTGGCCAGGGGGGCTAGGAAGCAGATGGATTAATTAGGCAGCAAGTTAGAGAGAGAGAGAAAAGAGCAACCCAAAAGCCAGAGAGCAACTCTGTTATCTATGTTTGTGTTCTTGTTCTTATACATCTCAGCAAGCCTACGAGTGAAGTAGCATCACCGTTGTTTCCTTTTTGCAGCCTATAACCTAATTCTTCCCACCAAAATATCCCAGCTGGGCTCAAACTAGCACAGAGGTGCACCTGGGATTTATCAGCATTTTCAAGAACCACTTTATTTCTGTTTCCTTGGAGTACATTGCCTGCACACACTAGCTTGAAGACTCCTCTCCCTTCAATAAGCCCATCTTTAATTTTCTCCAACTTTTCTCTATATTCTTCCTCTATTTTACTTTCTCCTCATGCAGCTTTCTGCTACATATGTTGTGACAATACGTAGCAATGAGAAACACTATCTCTCCCAAAACTGTGACAACACCCAGATCAAATTCCAAATTAACCTCTTTCTTATGGAAAATTGTGATTTTCCTGCAGATTAAAAAAGAACATTTTTTTTTTTAATTTAAACCAGAATCACCTTAGACAACTAGTTTCTAGAAATATCTTCCCTCCCCCCTCCTACAATAGCAGGAAAAAGCATGGAGCACAAAGAAATCACGTTCTGCAAAACCTGAAGATTTAGAGTAGCTGTTTGCTAAGCATAAAGCCATAATCACCATCTGCTTCTGTTCAGGAGTGCTGCAAGCTTTAGAATACCAGTGCAAAGCATGCTTTTCTTTCAACTATGCTAAAATTAACTTGCAATATATGAGGATGCTGTTTCCCATTTCTTCACCCATTTTCCTTCCAAATTGCTTTGTATAATGAATTAAAAATGATCTACCTTGTTCCAGTGCCATCACTTCTGCCGTGGTAAACGCAAGTGCATTGTGAAGGACAAAACCCACATGCTGCTTCAAAAAAGCTCATGAGCAGGTAGAAGTAAATAAACAAATACATGGCTTCCTCCCAGCAGAACTGAGATGAAAAACACGTGAAAACTTTATTCCTAGGCACACTGTGTGCAGTGTGCTACCGATGTGAACGCAGACATCCATTTAGTAACAGCAGATTACAACAGATTAGCTGAGATCTGTAGTTGCTTAACCTTCAAGTGTATCCTGAAAGGGATCAGTTCAACCAGCTCAATCTTCATTCTGCCAGAAGAACATGCTCTGTTCCAAGTCATATCCACCGTGTTTCAAGGCCACTTTCATATGTAGCTTGCAGAGTTAGCATGTGACAAAATATCTCTTTACTCCCTCTAAAGGGCAATCCATTAGTTATTGTTTGTAAAGCCTTTCAAGGTTCTTGAAGGAAATCTAGTACATTGTGAAGTTGCTTTAACACTAAAAATTAAAAATTAAGAGGAAGCCTGGATGCCAGAGCTAAAAAAAAATCCTGCAAAACCAAGCTTCTACCAAAAAAAAACCCACAAAACCAAGCTTTTACCAAAAAAATAATCCCAACGAAACAACAAAGACCCAAGAAAAAACCCACATGTATTTAGAATACGTTACACACTGCAAAGCCAAACTTCTACCAAAAAAAAAACCACAAAGCCAAACTCTTACCAAAAAATAATCCCAACGAAACAACAAAGACCCAAGAAAAAACCCACATGTATTTAGAATACGTTACACACTGCAAAGCCAAACTTCTACCAAAAAAAAAACCACAAAGCCAAACTCTTACCAAAAAATAATCCCAACGAAACAACAAAGACCCAAGAAAAAACCCACATGTATTTAGAATACGTTACACACTGCAAAGCCAAACTTCTACCAAAAAAAAAACCACAAAGCCAAACTCTTACCAAAAAATAATCCCAACGAAACAACAAAGACCCAAGAAAAAACCCACATGTATTTAGAATACGTTACACACTGCAAAGCCAAACTTCTACCAAAAAAAAAACCACAAAGCCAAACTCTTACCAAAAAATAATCCCAACGAAACAACAAAGACCCAAGAAAAAACCCACATGTATTTAGAATACGTTACACACTGCAAAACCAAACTTCTACCAAAAAAAACCCAAGCTTTTACCAAAAAAATAATCCCAACAAAACAACAAAGACCCAAGAAAAAAACCCACATGTATTTAGAATAAGTTACACACTGCAAAGCCAAGCTTGGGATGAATGCACACACAACAGTAGAAGATATTTATTCTCACAATCTGAGAAGCATCAGCAGTGCATGTGCTACCATTCATAAATAAAGGTATACTCAGTCCTCTCTTCCATCCTGAATAAATCCATTGCTCACATCACCAAAGGTATTTGTAAAAAACCAAGGCTACAGATCTACAGAACCATGAAACTGGCTAAGTGATGACAAATGACCCTAAATGTTCACGTAGGTTTCTCTGCCTCCCAGGTGTCGAGCTTTAGGGTGCTTTTAGTTTCGTTTTCAGGATTTGCTGTGCAGTCACAAACACGGCTAAAAGAAGAGCTGTCTTTCCTCCAAATTCACAGGAAAACCAGATATTAGGGGTTTGATAAAGAGATCATCTGAGTCCAACCCCCCTGCCAGAGCAGGACCACACAATCTAGCTCAGGTCACAGGGGAATGCATCCAGATGGGCCTTGAAAGTCTCCAGAGATGGAGACTCCACAATCTCTCTGGGGAGCCTGTGCCAGTGCTCTGGGACCCTTAAGGGAAAGAAGTTCCCCCTTGTGTTGAGGTGGAACCTTCTGTGCTGCAACTCGCATCCATTGTTCCTTGTCCTATCAAAAGGAGCAAGTGACCCCACTCCCCTGCCAACACCCAGTCCTCAGATACAAACATTTATTAATTCCCCTCTCAGTCTTCTTCAGACTAAAAAGTCCCAGGTCCCTCAGCTCTCCTCATCAGCCAGTGCTCCAGTCATCATCCTCTCTGCCCTCCACTGGGCCTTTTTTCAGCAGATCACTGTCCCTCTTAAGCTGGGGAGCCCAAAACTGAATGCAGTAGTCAAGATGGGGTCTCACCAGGGCACAGTAGAGGCAGAGAAGAATCTCCCTCAATCTACCGGATACACTCTTCTTAATGCACCCCAGGATCCCATTTGGTTGTGTGACCTAAAACTTTTAAAATACCCTGAAACTCCTTCAAAATCCTAAAAGCTGGTAACAGGTTCTATAGGATGTATAAAGACGTAGGTAGATATTTTGATAACATATTCACACCAACAAAATTCTGCAAAGCCTATCAACCTGGGCACTTGATATAGAAATATATTTACACAGGGGAAATTCAGAGTATTTCAAGTCTGGAAAAAGTTTCAAGGGAAGATGGGGGAAAATAATTCATGAAAGGAATTACAGGTGTAAAAAAAATCTATGTTGCTAAACCTAAGCACTTCCTCCTTCACTTTCTCCCTGGCCCTGTGTCACCTTGTCCAGTCCTATAAGAGTGACAGTGATCACTTTTTGGGACAGACATATTGGACCAATAATTCTTGCTTTCAAACAACAAAGTCTTAATGGGTTTTGTCTTTTTCTCTTCTTAACCTATCTAAAAGGATTCTTGTGATTGAGAAAAAAAAAAAACATCTGGCTGGTTGAGGCAGATTGTTATTCCAAAAGACTCATGGAACAGGCTGCTCAGAGAGGTGGTGAAGTCACTATCTCTGGAGGTGTTCAAAAAGCATGTAGGCACGGCACTTTGGGACGTGGATTAATTGCCATGGTGGTGTTAGGTCAATGGTTGGACTAAATGCACTTAAAAGTCTTTTCCAACCAGAACAATTCTATGATTTTGTGATCTTCAAAAAGACTAATGTACTTTAACCCAGATTTCACTCCTTTCTAGGCAACTTATGCAGAGAAACGACGTGAGTCCTAGGATGTCAATGCACTTTGAGACACGCTCATGGGCAAGGCATTGTTTATAGTTATCTCCTGTCTTGTCTGACATCGCACCATGGCCAGGATTGCCCTCCGAAACCTGCAGACAAGAAAGGGAGAGCAGAAAGATCATGAGCTGGAAATCCAAGTCAAAAGGAATACTAGATAAGCAGACCTTAAGTATTACTACAGTTTTCAATTTCAGTAAAACTTAAAAAAAAATAAGAGAGCATATGGAATTCAAAAGGATCTGAGTCTCTTTCACTTCCATGTACAGCAATAACTCAGTTAAATTCAGTGCTTCTTCTACAAGAGGGGTAGCAGCAGCTTTTGGTTATCCCAGGGCATGGTATAGTCACAGCACAGATGACCTTACAGAACGAGGAAAAAAGTAGACAGTTTTCCATTGACTCAGCAGGGTCATATAAGTTCACCTAGACAGAGACCACAGGCTCTGCTTCTAGGTTGGTAGTAGAGAAAGGAATGATGCCTTTACAAGAATCAGATGTCCAACAGAGACACTGGCTTGGCTAGAGCATTTGATATGCTTACTCAAAACAGTGGAATAGACTTCATTTAACTTTTTTGAAAGAGTCAGTTCATCTTAATAAATTAGAATATGCCACATTCCAAATCCAGCAAGGAAATCTTCAGAAGTTACAGGTCGCTCATCTGCCACATATTTTGGTTGCTTGTGCAACCCAAAACCTGTAATGAGTCCCTCTGACAACCCAAAAGTGCCTTACAAAAGCTGCCTTACTGCCTCTCAAAACTGTCTTAGGAAAGCTTCATGAACGTGCTCTCAGAAGCATTTATCAGTTCAGTGTGTTCTGATCGTGTTCAAACCAATTTCTTTTAGGCTTCACTGCCTGAAATGTTATTTGGTTAATCAATCGTGTCTTAGTCTTTGATTTCTTCACTAATGAACTGGTCATATTTTATGGCTGCTAATTCTGTATCAGATATACACTCAAATCACGGAGTAGATTGATGCCAAATTAGGAACACTTACTTTTTGTTTGCAACAACATAAATGCAAGGATTATAGAAGGTGGAAGATTTTGCAAACAGAGGAGCTATGATGGCCATTGCAGGAGAAATTTTCTTTGGGTCCCCAAAGGATGACCACAAACACACAATAGAATATGGAGACCATGCCACCAAGAACATTAAAATCATCACAACAGACATCTGTAAAACAAGAGGAACAGACACATACGCAGTATTACCTGAAGATGCAGACCTCAGAACCTAAGCTCCAAAGCAGATGCATGAGAACAGAGCTATCTAAAACCAAATCAGAACATGTAACTGAGCACATCTGATAAATTCTGGCAGGTTATACTGAAATGTCAGTTCAGGGATTTAACAGCACATCACACTGCCATGTATCTTATGTATTGGCATGATGCTATCCATCATGTGCAATCTTCCATCACAGCTGGCACTACTTATTATGTTAAATCTGTCCACTGGAAGTTTAAATGGTCAGAGAGGGCTTCAGACATGAGTTATGACCACCAGAACAGGTCACTCTGTGATGCTATTACAAACAATAAGTATAAACAAAGAGAAAAATCTAAGCCAAATGTTAAATAATGCTCTTAATAAAAATGTTTCATAAGGCTTAACTACAGTACACTGACACAAAATGAAGTGTTGTAGGCTACAAAGGCTCAGCTCCTATACTTAAGGAACCCAGCATGACAGCCGTGTTCAAGCCTCATACTGAGGAGATACCTGAGCAGTCATTTGTCTTCCCTGCCTATCTGTCAGGGAGAACAACCCGGGCATGTTGGGGTTCACAACCTCAGAACACACCACATCACAGCTAGAACTGAACTGTGCCAAACTGGAGGTAGTGGTAGGGTAGGACACATTTTCCTGACCTTTGTCAGGGACATGAATGGGTAACGGATATAGGAATGGAAATCTCAAATATTTCAAGAAGACAAATCTCTAGGAAACAGAACAAAACTGCAGGGCTCTCTGTATCAACAGGGTTGCTTAGCATTATTTACCTATCCCCTTATTCCATTTTTTTTTTGGCAACAAACACCACGAGAAAAAAGAAATGTCTGCTTTGTGTGATCTGTTCTACAGCATGACCAACACACAAGCAGAGCCTTTCTCCAGAGAAGACACCTACTCAACTATAAAGGCAATACCTACTGATGACAACACAAAGAAAGAACCCTTTAATTTAGAAGTTTGGTGTGCAGAAAGCTTAGAAGATGCTAATTCTTAGAAAAGCAAGAACTCCAGTTTTAAAGAAGGCAGCTGCTTAACTCCAAAACCTCAATCTTCTGCTTTATTTCCTTTTTAAAGGATGTAACTCTGTTTTCAACTGTAAAACAGAGGGGGGGAAAAAACTTCACAAATTCTCTCTTCTTCAAAAATAATAAGAAAAAAAGGATATATATATCCACACACATTTATACATATAAATTATATATACACTTATATAACTACATCCTCAGCTTCAAGCTTTCTGAAAGTTCTTTGAAAAAACAAAATGCTCAAATGATTATTTTCTAGTTTAAAAATACCATTTTTCAAACTTTAACAATGAGTAAACCTTCCAAGGAACATTTACTTGGGATTGATAAGCAACTCAAAAGCAGGTACATGCATTCTGTCCAATTTTCTCTCATATATTTATTATGCACAGCCATAAATCATATCTTTACACAAAATCAAAGGAGTCTCCTCAAGGACTTTTACACAGCAAAAACAAAAGAGATTACCCAGGGATCATAGAATCAAGCAGGTTGGAAGAGACCTCCAAGACCATCCAGACCAACCTAACACCCAGCCCTATCCATTCAACTAGACCATGGCACTAAGTGCCTCAGCCAGGCTTTTCTTCAACACCTCCAGGGACGGTGACTCCACCACCTCCCTGGGTAGCCCATTCCAATGCCAATCACTCTCTCTGGCAAGAACTTCCTCCTAACATCCAGCCTAGACTTCCCCCGGCACAACTTGAGGCTGTGTCCCCTTGTTCTGTTGCTGGTTGTCTGGGAGAAGAGACCAACCCCCACCTGGCTACAACCTCCCTTCAGGTAGTCGTAGACAGCAATGAGGTCTGCCCTGAGCCCCCTCTTCTCCAGGCTAAACAACCCCAGCTCCCTCAGCCTCTCCTCACAGGGTTTGTGTTCCAGGCCCCTCACCAGCTTTGTTGCCCTTCTCTGGACACATTCCAGCACCTCAACATCTCTCTTGAATTGAGAAGCCCAGAGCGGGACACAGTACTCAAGGTGTGGCCTGACCAGTGTTGAGTACAGGGGAAGAATAACCTCCCTCATCCTACTGGCCACACTGTTCCTGACCCAGGCCAGGATGCCATTGGCTCTCTTGGCCACCTGAGCACACTGCTGGCTCATCTTCAGCTACTATCTACCAGTACCCCCAGGTCCCTTTCTGCCTGACTGCTCTCCAGCCACTCTGTCCCCAGCCTGTAGTGCTGCTTGGGGTTGTTGTGGCCAAAGTGCAGAACCCTGCACTTGGCCTTGTTCAATCTCATCCCATTGGCCTCTGCCCACCCATCCAGCCTGTCTAGGTCCCTCTGCAGGGCTCTCCTACCTTCCAACAGATCCACACCTGCTCCTAGCTTGGTGTCATCTGAAAACTTAATGATGCCGGACTCGATCCCCTCGTCCAGATCATCAACAAAGATATTGAGCATGACTGGGCCCAGCACTGATCCTTGGAGAACACCACTAGTGACTGGCTGCCAACTGACTGTGGCAACATTCACCACCACTCTCTGGGCTCAGCCTTCCAGCCAGTTCTTGACCCATATCAGAATGAATCTGTCCAAGCCACCAGCTGACAGCTTGTCCAGGATGTGGTCTAGGCCCTGTCCCCAGAGACAGTCAAAATCAGACTTGATGTGGCTCTGGGCAGCCTGATCTAGGTGGAGGTATCCCTGCTCACTGCGAGGCAGTTGGACAAGACGACCTTTGTGGGTCCCTTCCAACTCAGTGCAATCTGTGAATCCATCTTCCAGTCTGCATAACTCATTTTATGCCACATCTCATGACTGCTACTGTTTACATTACAAAGAGATAAGCTCAACAGACTGAAAACCTTGGGTACTTAAAATACATATATATATATAGAAATAGCAGTACATTTCTTTTTGACGTGGTGCTTGGGGGATATAGTTAAGGGTGAACCTTATAGAGTAGGATTACAGATTGGACTTGGTGATCCTGAGGGTCTTTTCTAACCTGAATGTTTCTGTGATTCTAGGCCAGGAGTTCAAATCAGAGTTGACCAATCCACTTTGGAGCAGATACAACTGTGAACCTAGTAGAAGGTTCAAAGACTCTGTGGACGCAGAGGTCCTCCTAGAACATCTCTGAAGTGTCCTTTCTATGTAATAACAGAGGGCAGAGGCAAGGAAAATCCACATTGCTCCCAACCTTCAAAGTAGCTACTCATCTGGAAAGACTACTAGGCCAAAAAGTAAAGAATCTGGTGTTGTAAGTCAAGCCAGAACATTTCACCAAGGATACCTTTCACTTAATATTTAGTATGAAAGGAAAAAAGGAGGAAACGTAGGAAACAACAATATACTGTTCCTTTGCCTCCCCAGGACTTTAACATGAAAGAACATGCTTAAAACAAAAAGTGCCTTCAATTACCCTACCTTTGTCACATCTACTTGGTCAGACCAATCTATGTTGATGCTCTCCAGGCAGTTACTGCTGGCATATTGTTTCATAGTCCGGGAAACATTGTAATAACAGTAAAACATGACTGTTAAGGGTACAACAAAATTAACAGCAATTACACTCATTGTGTAGGAAACAAAGGACCTGATAAGACAGAAAAACAAAACACAGTAACTTACAAATAGCCATCCAGGGAAAGTTACTAAATATTTTGATTTGAATATGAAATTTTAAAACAACCTTTTAAAGAACTAAGAACATTTTCTTTAGCTTTAATTGCCTCATTAGCAACTACAGGTCTTGAAAATTTCAAGCATGGCTCAACTCCCTTTTTTTTTTCTTGGACCTGCTCTATATTATTTCCACTGCTCTAAAATTGTTTTTAGCAATTATGCTTTGCACCTCAAAAAGAACAAATTATGTTTATGTATTTAGCCTTCAAGGAGACAGCAAAATTTCAAAGAAAGTGTGAAGGAGACTCTTACACATCATTCTTCCTCCAATTTACTGTGCATGTTGCTCCAGTCGGATCAGGAGCGTAGCTAGCCCAGCCTACAGTAGGCATGGAAGCCCAAAAGACCGCATTTATCCATGCAGCAAGGATCAGAGAAGCATAGTTGCGGGTAGTCATTCTTCTTCCTGTGGCCAAGCGCAGACAATCACAAACCATTGTCACTTTTAGCTTCTTTCCAGTGTTGAACAACAAGTGGCTTCCAGCAAGCACATAGCAGGGTAACAAGCCTTTCAAAGCCTTGCCATCCCCAACACTGCAGCATACCTGCTTCATACTGCTCAAAGATACCTCAAGCTTTCCAGCCTTTAACACTACTTAAAAGTCATCACCCATTCTCCCTCTCAGAAGGCTCCAGGAGGACCTTAGAGCAGCCTTCCAGTACCTGAAGGAGCCTGCTGGAGGAGGATTTTTTTATAAGGGTATGTAGCACTAGGACAAGGGGGAATGGTGGTAAACTAGAGCAGGCTGGATTTAAACTAGACTTCAGGAAGATGATCTTTACTATAAGGATGGTAAGACAGTGGAACAGGTTGCCTAGAGGACTTGTGGATGCCTCATCTCTGGAAGCTTTTAAGACCAGGTTGGATGAGGTTTTGAGCAAGCTGGTTCAGTGGGAGGTGTCCCTGCCTGTGGCAGGCTGCTTAGAACTGGAAGGGACCTTAAAGAACATCTAACTCAAGCCTTTCTATCATTCTATGATAAAGACAACAGCTGATGTTAATCCCATCATCAAAAACTTCCTGTGCAACAGTGTCTTGAAGGACATCTTTACACAGTTGCAGGGGTGAGATTAACTACTACATTACAGCTGTGACAGAGAAGAGGAAAAAACCCATCCAGTACAGTGTTAGCACTGGAGACACAGTCACTACATGGAGGTCAAAACCTTCCACAGCTAGAGGCTTGTCATGTGCTTCTGTATACGGATGTGGCCCTCTAAAGGCTGAAAACAGCCGTGAAAATACAACTTGGAAAGAGAAAAACTGCATATTTGTGACATTTTCACTTTCACAAGCAGCACCATTGATGCCAACTGGACAACTTACTTACCTAGTTGGCATCGAAGTATTTTTGAGGTACTTCAGGATCATGCCCTAAATTCAGATCGTGCCCAGCACTGTAATTTTGGAGTCATTCATGAGGAGACAATTCAGTTAAGACTCTTATTTCACAGAAAGCCAACAGTGAACAGTATTTGACCACAGATACCATACCTATATCAGGCCTGCAGATTGTCAGGTAACGATCAACTGCAACCACAGTGAGCAGACCAATACTAGCCATCCCAAAAAAGATATTTAAGGCAGCATAGATCTGAAATTCAAACAAACAAGCAAAATCCTTTCTGAGAAATCTTTCAAAGGTGCAAGAACAAGGTAGTGGACTCAAAATCTAAGATGCTATGATACATCACACTCAGCCAAAGTTCTCTTCCACACGGAAGGAATTAATTCAATGCCAGTAATTCGGAACTGGCTCACTTCAAACAAATAATTTCAAAAGCAACCTGCTTGTGTGCACATCAGAAATTCTAAAGACTGCCATCTGAAAAGCAAACAAATATCATATCTCAACAAGTAAGTGTTGAGACTCAGAGATGAAGAGTTTGGGGTTAAGGGGGTTCAATTCATGTTCTCCATATTAAGTTAAAGAAACCCAAAGAGGATTTAATTTATGGGTTTAGCAATTGTGAGGTCCCAAATTGTCACTCTTCCCTCTGCTGTATAACTGCATTTATTCCAGAGATATGGCACATTGTTTTTCCCCATCACCAACCACTTTCACACACCAGATCTACTGCACAGAGCAGCACATACTGCAATCCCAACATGCCCCAAATGCATCTGCCCAGTCATCTCATGGGCAGCCTGACCAGGAAGGACAGATGACTGAGAGGGCTGCATTACCACTGGCACTCCAGAAATACAGAGCTCTGTGCCAGACCACATGCCACCAGTGGCTATAATAGAACCCTACAGCATTCAGCCATCTCGGTTCACAAGGATTCAGTTAATTTAGGTTGATGTGAATTGTGCTTCAAGAGATCGTAACTCCCAAAGCACTGGTGCTGAGATTTCACATCTTCAACCCAACACGAGTCAGTCTAGACCTAAAGATGATAAAAGTGAGGCATCCTGTCAAACAGCAACTGAATTCTGAGCTTAAAATAATTGTGTACTTAGGCAAGTGGCATCAGATTGTCCATCCAATAAAGGTTCAAATTGTACTGTGTGGCTAATATTTTCCTTGAGTCACATTTTTAGCACACATCTTCACATTGCTACTCATTTCCTGGGCATTTAAGCCCAGAATTAATAAGTAGACTCACTGATAAGTAGACTTAAGTCACAGATTTTCAGCTTCAGAAGTATATTTTTTTTCAGTCAGTCTATTATTCAAAATAGACAGCTAATAAACCCAGGTGAAATCTTTAAATGGAGACCATCAGCCTTGCAGGCCTTCATTTTGGATATCCTAATAGTCCCATCCAAAAAAAAAAAAAAAAAGACATATTTGCTAAGCAGAACTCATTAAGGTCTGTCAAGCTTATCACCAAAACAGCAGGCACATCCAAAGTATTTTAACTATCAAAGAAGTCATCAGATATGCATGTGCTACTCTTCCATTTGAGGATTTCATTTCCTAAGCATCCTTAGAGGGTATTTTTTTAATCTGTCCTTGATAAATATAAGGTTACCCTTTGGTCATTTCATAGAATAAGTTTGGAATTAAATTCACACAAAATCCCATAACCAGAAATTAGAATCATAGAATCAGTCAGGGTTGGAAGGGACCACAAGGATCATCCAGTTCCAACCCTACTGCCATGGGCAGGGACACCCTACACTAGATCAGGTTGCCCAGAGCCTCATGCAGCCTGGCCTTACACATCTCCAGGGATGAGGCCTCAACCATCTCCCTGGACAACCCACTCCAGGCTCTCACCACTCTTATGCTGAAGAACTTCCTCCTCACCTCCAGTCTTAAGCTACCCATCTCCAGCTTCGCTCCATTCCCCCTAGTCCTGTCACTTCCTGATAGCCTAAAAGTCCCTCCCCAGCTTTTTTGTAGGCCCCCTTCGGATACTGAAAGGCCACAATAAGGTCACTTTGGAGCCTCCTCTTCTCCAGCCTGAACAGCCCCAACTCTTTCAGTCTGTCCTCAAATTGTTCACATTACAAAATACCAGCTTCAGGTCTAGAGGGAAATTGTGTATCTCCACCTTATTTCTTTAAAGAATTAATACCAAGCAGAGCTACTACTCATTTCTCAGTTTGCTTTGTAAGTGATGAAAACTTTCTCTGCAATACCTGGCATCCTGTATATCCAAATTTCCAGCTTCCATGCAGGTCCGAGGCAGCTGACATGGGGTAGCCAATGCCACTAACGCCAATATCAGTAAAAGCCAAGTTGATGATAATTGCATTGGTTGCTGTCCGAAGCTCTTTGTACTTAACAAAGATGCCTAACACAACAATGTTACTGAAAATGCTTATCACTCCTGTAAAAACAGAAAAAGGGAAGCTTTACAGAGGATACACATCAGCCAGAAATAAACATGCAGGAGAAAATGCAGCCTGTTGTAACACCTAAAGAAGTTTTCTTTCCACTCAAGCACAATTTTGCAGTCAAGGCAGACACTTGAACAAAGTTTTTCAATTAGATTTCATATTCCATTTGGATTCAGAAAGGGCCAAAAGGTGGAGTGTTTTGCCAAACCTGGGGCTTCTGATGCAATGACAGAAATTCAGAAAGCATCTGGGATTATAAATCAAACTCTGAAGCCACCAAGTACAGTGCTGTTTTCTATGGAGAAATAAAAAGCCATGATTATGATGCCTTTGATCTAGCAGAAGATCCATGCTGTTCTCAGCAGACTGCATTCAGACAACAATCCTGGGCAAAAGACATAGAGAAGCTTTGACTTTGCTACCCAGCAAGACTCAATTTCCCTCTCTGCCCATAAGGCCCAGACCCTTTTGAGCATTAGAGTTGCCTCAGGTGCATCAGCAAGCTTTTTCCAGTCCTAGTGACCTATATTAAAACCTCCAGATCCTCTTTTTTTACTGCTATTCCTCTTTCTTAGCCAAATCCTACTGGATGGCTCTTGGAGTGAGTTTCCATGGCACTGCCACAAAAGAGAGTTGCTTTTCCACCATGGTTTTATTTTCTTGAGACTCTAACCCATTGCAGAGATAACCGGAAAAAACTCCCATCCTCTAAACTGAACCCACTCTTAATACAAGCTATTAATAAACAGCTAATAAAGTTGAAATCTCCCTCTTGCACTTCAGCAGAGAAAGAGTCAATAGGGTGGAGAATTCCAACATGTTCAAACAACATGTAAATAACAATAGGATTTTGTAAGCTGTTCATAGATTTCCCCTGGTCTGGCACAGCTGTTCCAGTGTCACTGAAGATCCTTTTAATTCAGTTAAAAATGTGAAGTGGAATGTTGGTCAAAGTCAAACACCACACAATACATAGAAATGCCCCTCAGCACTTTTCTTTTTATTTCTTTTTAATTTAAAAAGAATCACTGATGTATGAATCAAAACACTTCGTTTTCACCATAACAGATCTGAGGCATAGTCTGTTTTCCAAAAGGAGATGTTCTTTCACAGGTACTGCCCATCCTGCTCCAGTTCCTTAACAATCCACCACCTTCACTGATGGGCTTTTTGCTCCTCTACTGGCTCCAGCAGAAGCTTGACACATACAGCCTAGCTTTTGCTGACATGCCTCTGTGGAAAGGGTAAGGAGGTTTTTCAGTCTTATACAGTGCTCTTTTGTCTCTGTCACTGGCAATGCGGCGGCACAGAGTTAAAAACCTCTTGCATCCGTTTATAGTCAGACTGTGTTTAAAAGTCGTTTGGATGTGGTGCTTGGTGATATGGTGTGGTGGTTTGGGTGTCCCCCATCCCCCCCCACACTTTAGAAATCACCCAGACTAGACTCTGGAAATGTGAATGAAGCTTATTATTTACAGCTAGCACAATATACAAGCAGATATTTGCAGTATATACAGTTATAGACAGAAATAGGCAAGGTAAAAGGTAATACAGAAACACAACTCCCCTCCCAGAAACCTGAGTCCCCAGGAGGGGCTCTCAACCACGCCTCACCTTCCCCCTACCCCTCTCAACCTTACCCCAGTCCCAAGGAAGAAATGGAGGCTCAGCCAGGGGGAATAAGAAGCAAGGTGAATCAGCCAAAAGCAAATGGAGGGTGAAGTTAGAAAGCAAGATGGAGTTCAGCCAGCAGCCCCAGCTCCCCAGCAGGCAAAGAGCCGAGAGCAAAGCCCAGAGTGAAGTGCCAAGAGAAGTGACTTTATCTTTGTTTTGCTTTTAATTCTAATACACCTCAGCGAGACTGTGAGGGAAGTAAACATCACCCTTGTTTTCATTTCACAGCCTATGATCTAGTTCTTCTCACCAAAACATTCTAGCTAGGCTCAAATTAGCACATATGGTTTAGGGTGAACCTCACAGAGTAGGGATATTGGTTGGACTCTGAGGGTCTTCTCCAACCAGAATGTTTCTGTGATTCTGTAAATATGCCACATTTCAAATAGCCTCAAACGAGCAGAGTTAGGAGCCCTGAGGGCAAGACTCTGGGCATTTCAGTTCAACAGTTGAAGTTTCAAGACTTCAACTGAGGTCAGTATGGAAATTCCTTCAAACAGTGGGAAATCTTGTGGACTCCATCACTGGCAGTCCAAAGGAACACAACTCATGGATTTACAAATACCAGCACACACCCCAGTGCCTCTAACTAAAGTAAGTATTTCTAGACTCACACCCGAAGTACCACCTGAACCACCACACTCAGCAAGAGCTATGGTAATGCCATGACAGATATGAAAAGGGACAAAGACAGTGCAATCCTAATAACAGACAAATATAACAAAGATGCCACTTTGGAAAACAGGCACTAGGGACAGTATAAATTCTTCAGCTTTTAAATGGAGCTTCTCCATTCAAGTTATGTAAATTGGTAGCCAGAGAGCGGTGCTGAATGGAGATAAATCCAGCTGATGGCCAGTCACAAGTGGTGTTCCCCAAGGCTCAGTGCTGGGGCCTCTTTACTATCTCCATCAATGATCTGGACAAGGGAATTGAGGAACCCTCAGTGTTTGCAGATGACACTAAGCTGGGAGGGAGTATTGATCTGCTTGAGGGTGAGAAGGCTCTGCAGAGGAACCTGGAAAGGCTGGATCCATTGATCCATCTGAGATCAGTTATACGAAGTTCAACAAGGCCAAATGTTGGGTCCTGCGCTTTGATCACAACCCCATGAACACTCTAAGCACTCTTGGGGCAGAGTGGCTGGAAAGCTGCCCATCAGAGGAAGACTTAGGGGAGTGTTGGCAAGCAGACATCTGAAGATGAGTCATCATATGCCTCAGTGTCCGGAAAGCCCACCAGCATCCCAGCCCAGATCAGGAACAATGAAACCAGTAGAAGTAGGGAAGTGACTGTGACCCTGTGAGTGGGGCACTGGTGAGGCCACATCAGGAGTCCTGGGTTCAGGTTTGGGGCCATCACTACAAGAAAGACACCGAGGTGCTGGAGTAGGTCCAGAGGAGGTAGAGAGTCTGGAGAACAGGTCTTGTGGGGAGCAAATGATAGGAATTGAGGCTGTTTACTCTGGAGAACAGGAGACTGAGGAAAGACCTTCTTGCTCTCTACAACTTCCTGAAAGGAGGCTGGAGCCAGGTGGGGGTTCATCTCTCCTCCCTAGTAGTAAAGAATAGGAGGAGAAGGAATGGCCTCAAGTTGCACCATTGGAGCTTTAGTTTGGGTATTAAGAAAAATGGCCTTACCATTGTCAAGTTGTCAAGCACTGGAACAGGCTACACAGGGAGGCAGTGGAGTCACCATCCCTGGAGGTAAAGACATGTAGATGTGGTACTTAGGGACATTACTTAGTGGTAGACTTGACAGTGATAGGTTTGGAGTTGGACTCAAAGGATCTTAGAGCTGTTTTCCAACTGACATCATTCTACAGTTTGCTAGACAGCAGGGAGCACAGACCAAGGCCAAGACTTGGAGTAACCTGAAATCATTACCTGGGACAAGTTAATGTGATCCAAAACAAACAAACAAGAAAGGCATATGGATGCTGCCACCTGGCCTGTGAAACATCTTAGGTTTAGACAACTCCTCTCAATTTTCCCTATTGAAACTTTCTGGCTTTGTGAAGATGAAAACCTCAAAACCTGATCAAGTGCAGATTTTCCAGGGAAGCAATGAAAAAAACCCTAAAAGACAGACCAAATGCAAATACAAACCATGATATCGTTAAGCAAGGCATACAGGTAGCAGCACCAACACAATCAAGGCCAGCTCCATGAATAACATGGAATTTACTTCTCCAGTTAGCATTTTGAAATCACACAGAGTGTTTCACCATTATAAGCTGAAGGGCATCCATCTTGTGGTCTGAGTATCCCTCTCTCATCACCAAAATGACTACATTGACCACTGGAGAGTGCAACACTTCACAATTACTTCCTTCTTGGAAAATAAAGCAATTATCTGCAAATGAGAGAAGCACTCAAAAAGTAGCATTGAGCTTAAAACAAAAAAATCAGCAGAATGATGACCACTATTTGTACTTCATTCTTACTCTCAGGCATCTGCTTACTAACACAGAGAGCCAATGGCATCCTGGCCTGGATCAGGAACAGTGTGACCAGTAAGATGAAGGAGGTTATTCTGCTCCTGTACTCAGCACTGGTCAGGCCACACCTTGAGTCCTGTGTCCAGTTCTGGGCCCTTCAATTCAAGAGAGATATTGAGGTGCTGGAAGTAGTCCAGAGAAGAGCAACAAAGCTGGTGAAGGGCTGGAACACAAACCCTATGAGGAGAGGCTGAGGGAGCTGGGGTTGTTTAGCCTGGAGAAGAGGAGGCTCAGGGGGGACCTCACTGCTGTCTACAACTACCTGAAGGGAGGCTGTAGCCAGGTGGGGGTTGGTCTCTTCTCCCAGGCAACCAGCAACAGAACAAGGGGACACAGTCTCCAGTTATGCCAGGGGAAGTATAGGCTGAATGTTAGGAGGAAGTTGTTGCCAGAGAGAGTGATTGGCATTGGAATGGGCTGCCCAGGGGGGTGGTGGAGTCACCGTCCCTGGAGATGTTCAAGAAAAGACTGGATGAGGCACTTAGTGCCATGGTGTAAATGACTGGCTAGGGCTGGGTGCTAGGTTGGACTGGATGATTTTGGAGGTCTCTTCCAACCTGGTTGATTCTATGATTTGCTGTGGGAAGGCACTTGCAAAGCAATCAATCACACTTTCAAATACGTTATAGTCCTCACTGTCAAAAATGCTCCTCATTGAGAAAGCAAAATTCAAGCTACAGGTGAAAGCTTCACTGCACTCTTCCAATTATAGCAAGAATTAAAAAAAAGGAAAATCCCCAAAGTAATCCAACTTTTTGAATTGCCTTTTCTTTAACATCACAGTCAATTTTCATGCAAGATTAAGAAACAGCTGGGTTGATCCTGACTAATGCCATTGTTCACCTAGGATAGCTTTGGTCCCTAACAGCAAATGGTCAAGTTACCCGAAAAAAAACCACCTTATTATATCAAATGTAATTAAGTTTAATCAACATAATAACACCTATCCCACATATCTGCAGCACTTAATAGATCCAAATAGCATGGAACTGTTGCAGAATGCATTGAGCCTTCCAATACTTAACCATCATCCTTCTCTACAGCTTCTTAACAAGCCTACTGATCTGCGTAGCTGATTTTTGCATTCAAAAACAGCCTCTGTGCCAGAGCAGCAATTGGACACTCACCACTGCAAACAGATATGTTAACTAAAATATGACCACCAGCAATACCATTGCATCTAAAGCTAACGTACATTAATATTTTAAAGTGTTTTAAAAGCTAATTCTGTCGTAGAAAATGCATGGTACACTCCAGGAATGAAATATTTATAAGCTGCTTTGGTTTTCCATAATAAAGGTATTGAAGGCCAAGCTGTAAACCCAGTAGCTTTCAGGTTGATATTTCATTGCTCTTGCACTCAGTGCTTCAGGAAAACATTACCCAAGCTGTTGTGGTTACAATAATGAGAAAGCTTTTTGGAGGTGGGGGGGGAAATAACAGCCATTCCGTAACGATTCAGGTTTAGCCAAAGGTCACTGCAGTCACAGGGAACGAGCGCGATGTCAAGCCTCCCAGCGTGCTGCTTCTCACATGTGTCATCGGTGAAAAATACAGCTGCAACTGGAGTCTGCTCTTCTCTGATTAACAACCAGCTCCCTCCCTCCAAGTCACATTCCAACCCTTCCCATTACAGCCCCCATCAGACACCCGCTCACATGCTCAGACTACACATATATTACTACAAACATGTGGCCCCGGGAGAAATCTCAAGATAGCTTCGAGCACATCACAGAAAAATGCAAGATGTGGCAGCTATGCCCTATTTTTATCTCTTTTGCAAGCTGGCAGAAATGAATTCTCAGACTCTTCTCTAGCTGCGTATCAACAAAATGTTATAGAATAGAATCAAGCAGGTTGGAAGAGAACTCCAAGATCATCCAGTCCAACCTAGCACCCAGCCCTATCCAGTCAACTAGACCATAGCACTAAGTGCCTCAGCCAGGCTTTTCTTGAACACTCCCAGGGACAGTGACTCCACCACCTCCCTGGGCAGCCCATTCCAATGCCAATCACTCTCTCTGGCAAGAACTTCCTCCTAACATCCAGCCTAGACTTCCCCCAGCACAACTTGAGACTGTGTCCCCTTGTTCTGTTGCTGGCTGGCTGGGAGAAGAGACCAACCCCCACCTGGCTACAACCTCCCTTCAGGTAGTTGTAGACAGCAATGAGGTCACTTGTTTTTCAAGACACAACACTGCTATCAAAGATAAAGCAGGAAAACTCAGATGTTACCGCAGCCAGCAGGCTGACCGCTAGCTTGTCGGTAACCTACCAGGAAGAGCCATCAGACATTTGTGTAAGGCAAAGTGAAATACCCTTGCTGTTGCCATACCAAAATGAGCATCCAGGTCTGCAGGTCTATCTTCAAACTTTAAGCAACAAACCCACCCGTGCCCATACCTGCTGTTATTAAGTAAGCTGCAACTATGTTGTGCTCAGTCTGCGTAAAGGCCGAATGAGCTTCGCTGTCGCTTTCTGAGGAGTTGGATGAATCGTTCCAATGCATTTTGGACAAAAGAGAGCGGCCTCTGTCCTCTGCGATAACTCATCAAGGCGACGGAACACGACAAAATCCTTGTCGGGAAAATTCTTTCATTATTCAACAGACTCAGTGGACAATTAAGGAGGAAAAAAAGAAGGGGGGTGGCTAGGAGGGGAGTTACCACCACCACCGCCACTGTTGACGGCCTCCAAGCACGATTTAATTGGACTAAGGTGCAAAGAAGTTTACGCTCCCAATCCGTGCAGGAGATTGTTCATTAAAACAAAGAGCAGCACAGAAGCAAGCACATTTTCAACAGCATGCTTAAACTTCATTCTTTCTGCTAAAGAGATTAACTGTCACATGCCCCCAAACTTTTCCCTTCAAACCTCTTGTGCAATGTTTCGGAAACCTCAACAAGAGTTGGCTCAGGTCAGTTGGCCATCAGCCTGGCTTGGAATTGGTTCCCATCGTCACAGCAAATGCACAAACTCAAGACACAAATGTCAGCTTCTTTAAAGAAGAAGAGAGGCTTGCTGTGAAGTCCACCCCTTCAGATCCTTAAAGACCTGCTTCTTCAAAATTCTTAGGTTGATATAAACTCTCAGGTTGATGTAGACACAAGAACAACATAATCCAGTGTATTTTAGGAACAAGTTCTTCCTTATGAGGGTGACATAATGCTGGAAGAGGTTGTCCAGGAAGGTGGTTGAGGCCCGATACCTGGAGATACTCAAGGTGAGACTCGACAGGGTTAACAGCAACCTAATCTACTTGAGAATGCCCCTGCTTAATGCAGAGAGGATTGAATTAGATGACCTTTGGAGGTCTCTCCCAATCCAAATTCAACAAGGCCAAGTGTAAGGTCCTGCACCTGGGTCGATGTAATCCCAAGCACAACTCCAGGCTGGGTGGCGAATGGCTGAGAGCATCCCTGATGAAAAGGACCTGGGGGTCTGGGTTGATGAAAAGCTCAACATGAGCCTGCAATGCGAGTGCAGCCCAGACAGCAGCTGTGTGCTGGGCTGCATCAAGAGGAGCTTGGCCAGCTGGGCAAGGGAGGGGATTCTCTCCCTTTACTCTGCTCTCCTCAGACCCCACTTGGAGTACTCTGTGCAGTTCTGGAGTCCCCAACACAAGGAGGACATGGAAGTGTTAGAGCGAGTCCAGAGGAGGGCCACAAAGAAGATCAGAGGGCTGGAGCACCTCTGCTATGAGGACAGGCTGAGAGAGTTGGGGCTCTTCAGCCTGGAGAAGAGAAGGCTTTGAGGAGACCTTATAGTGGCCTTCGAGCATCTGAAGGGAGCCTACAGGAAGGCTGGGGAGGGACTACTGACAAAGTCTTGTAACAACAGGAGAAGGGGTATTGGGTTTGAACCGGCACAGGGGAGATTCAAACCAGATATTAGGAAAGGGTTCTGTCCTGAGAGGGTGGTGAGGCACTGGCACAGGTTGCCCAGGGAAGTTGTGGATACTCCCTCCCTGGAGGTGTTCAAGGCCATGTTGGATGAGGCCTTGAGCAACCTGTGCTAGTGTGCCTACAGCAGGGGGTTGGAACGGGATGATCCTTGGGGTCCCTTCTAACCTAAACCATTCTATGATTATACATACATTCCATTTCTTGGTAAAGCAAAGCGTGACCTTTCTCCAAGTCAGTTGCTCCATGTCTAAAACACCCTGGTCTGCAGAAAACTGTTGTGGAACACCCTCCCTTTCCCAAACACACACACTGTAAATCTACCTTGAGGAAAATTTCTCAAAGCATGTCCAAGGTAGAAAATTGGGCATTTTCCAAAGCCTCCAGCAGCACAGGTTTGTGTTTTCTCACCTGCAACACGGCAGCAGCATGTCAAAGAGCTTTTCCAAAATCCTGCATATATTCTAGCTGCAGATGAACTCTGGCCAAAAGAGCTGACACACAGCATCGGTTAAAGCAACCAAAGAAGGTGCTTCCCATCCACCCACTTTCATACAGATTTTGCCTCTAGTTTAGTACTCATACTTAGTATGAGTGACAAGGAGCAGCAGTCAGTGGTTCAGAGGCAGCTCAAGCAGGCTCCTAGGCTGGGACTGTCTCTTCTGAGCAGTGCTAAGGGCATAGTGACACAGGCAGTACTGAGGAATATAACCATCCACAGATAGGAAGGACAGAATCATAGAATCATCTCAGTTGAAAAAGGCCTTTAAGATCATCCAGACCAACCATTGTTTACCTCTGCCAAGTCTGGTGCTAAACCCTGTCTCTCAGCACCACACCTCTCTCTTTCAAACACCTCCAGGGGTAGAGATTCAACCACCTCCCTGGGAAGCCTGTTGCAGTCTTTGAGAACCTTTTCGGTGAAGAAGTTGCACCAGGGGAGGTTTAGGATGAATGTGAGAAGCAACTTGAGGCCATTTCCTCTTCCCTCCTATAACTGGTTACTTGAGAGAAGAGTTCAACTCCCACTTCCCTCCAATCTCCTTTCAGGGAGTTGTAGAGAGTGAAGTCTCCCCCCAGTCTCCTTTCCTCCAGGTGAAAGAACCCCAGTTCCTCTGAATACTCCTCGTATGACCTGCTCTCCAGATCTGAGGAGCATTTCTTTCTCTAACCCACAAACCAGTCAGACAGCATCCTTCCCACTCCTCGGCTTTCCAAAACACACATCCTGCATCTTTCACCAATTGGAATCAAAAGGTAAGAAAAAAATTGCTATTAAACCTTTGTGAAGTCCCAACACTTAGCCATCATTACGACAGACCGGCACGTTCTACCAGCAAACATTCCCTTTAATGCCACTGATCTACTTCCACTCCTTCAGTCCTCAGGGTGCTTGCATTATTATGGTATTTTGCCTGTCATAAGAGGATTAGGCAGGAACAGAGTGGGAGGGTTCTGAAAGGAAAGATGATCTGTTTGGCAACGAAGCTACTTCCCTAGTGCCTCATGGTCCTGCCTAGAAAGATAAAAGCATACTGATAATCTGATCTCTTTGCCTTCCTCCCTGTTATGGAGGCACATTAATTAATGTGGCCGAGTTGGGAATTATATAAAAAATAGAGTTATTTTATTTCCCTGAAAACCCACCCCCAAAACTAGATACAGAAGTTAACTTAGTTTTAATTAGCAGTAATTCTTAGTTGGTTGAGAATATCTACACGGATGCCACAGGTAGACTTGACTATTTTTGAAGTCAGAAGTTGGAAAAGGCTTGAGCTATTAAGTATAGCACCCCCAATATCAAGATAGGCTGAGCCAAAGCTACTCACAGCAGAATCAGGCTGGCTTGAATGGAAGGGTGGTCCAAAGCCTTGTCCCTGCGGGTCTTTCAGAAGCCTCCGAGGGTCATTAAGAGCTATGAAGCTGCACAAAGGAGGTGCTTAAGGTGGACGCAGTCCTTCAGAGCTTGTCTTTCCCAGCGTCAGGGGCTCCTTGTGCAGAAGCTATCCAGGCTGGGGGAGAACTCCAAGGCAGGAACGAACTCCACGGCAGGAATACCCCAAGGCGGGAAGTCCCCCCAGTATTTATCCCCTTCCTAGACAAAGAGCTGAATTACCACTTCCTAGGCGCAAAGACCACAGCCAATCCCCAGCCGAGTCCAGCGCGGGCCCGGCATGGGGCACCTCTCATGCCAGAAGGGTCCCTTCCTCCCCCACTTCAGGCCTGCAGGGCTGGGGGAGTGGAACAGGTCTTTTGGTGCCTTTTTCCTCTCCCATTCAAACCACAGAGGGAGAAGAATTTTGGGGTGTACAGGACACTCCAGGACACTCCCCTGAAACTTTGGCCAGGTTTTCAAAAGCATCTCAGACCTTGCAGCTTCCACGAAGCCGGAGCTCGCAGTGCTGATTGTCCCAGAAAAAGCAAAGCATTGCTAACTTTATTCAGACAGGATTCCAGACTCAGAGGAGTAGTTAATGAGAGCGTAGAGATTTTATACATACTTGCTGCTTAAAATGCAAAGCCATCCTCTGTCCCCTCACACTGTCTGCACCTCCTCTTCTCCTGAACTTGACTAATTTTAGAGCAACAGAAGTTGAGAGGAAAAAATAGTCAACATGAAAGGCAGATATTAATTATCCTTAACCTAACAGTAATTTTCCCACAACTCTGCAGATCATAAAGCAAAGCCAAAATACAAAAGAATTTAATATTAAGGCATACAAATAGTCCAGGCAGCTGGAACCATAGTTCCTGAGCCAGATAAAAAAACATTAGTAAAAGAGAAATCCCAAACCTCAGGCTGCTTTTATCCTGCAACATCAGCCAGGATTACCAGTATCAGAGGGGCTTTTTAGATAACTGTAAGTGATGCTTCTGCTTCTCACTTGTCCAAGAGCAGCAGCAACAAAACACAACTGCTGTTTAAGGTCTTTCTTTAATTGGCAGGCCTCTCTATATGCATGGGGGTGGTGGAGCAATGGCCAAGGTGGTAGAAGGCCCATCCCTGCAAACATTCCAGGTCACAGAGACTTGATCTAGTTGAAGATGTCCTGCCTGACAAACCTGATGGCCTTCTATGAACAAGTCACAGCATTAATGAGGGTGAGCAACTTAATGTCATTTGCCTGGTCCTGAGCAAGGCCTTTGACACTGTCCTGCACCACATCTTGGTCTCCAAGCTGGTGACACACGGGTTTGATAGGTGGACCAAGAGACGATCAGAGGGCTGGAGCACCTCTGCTATGAGGACAGCCTGAAAGAGTTGGGACTGTTCAGGCTGGAGAAAAAGAGGCTCCGAGGTGACCTTCTTGTAGCGTTCCAGTATCTGAAGGGGGCCTACAAAAAATGCTGGGGAGGGACTTTTTAGGCTATCAGGGAGTGACAGGACTAGGGGGAATGGAGGAGAGTTGGAGGTGGGGAGATTCAGACTGGAGGTGAGGAGGAAGTTCTTCACCATGAGAGTGGTGAGAGCCTGGAATGGGTTGCACAGGGAAATGGTTGAGGCCCTGTCCCTGGAGGTATTTCAGGTCAGGCTGGATGAGGCTGTGGCCAGCCTGATCTAGGGTAAGGTGTCCCTGCCCATGGCAGGGGGGTTGGAACTAGATGATCCTTGTGGTCCCTTCCAACCCTGACTGATTCTATGATTCTATGTCCCTGCTCACTGCACAGGAATTGGACTAGATGACCTTTAAAGGTTCCTTCAAAGCAAAGCCATATGATTTCATTCTGATTTTAATGTAAAATGCATCCCCAGCAGAGGGCTCTATAAGGCAGGAGTTCCTGTCAATCTTCTCACAGACAGATGTAAAATGTTCAAACCCACTGCAAAATGGTTTTGGGTTTTTTTTTTCCCCTCCCTCAAATATATTTACTAAAATTTTATGTGGTTCAAATCAAATGTTGATTTGACTCTAAACTAAAAAGACTTTCAGCTGACAGAAGAAAACATCCTGAAAAAGATGATCTCACAAAGGCTTTTCCTTGCCATACTTGACACAGTAGGTATTTTTGAGAGACAAGACACTTTCTTTGACATCCATTGCTTCATATCAGATCCACAAGAGGCAGTGTGCAAACCTTCCTAGTACCCTTTGAGCTTCATCTTATTTCTCTGTTCAAGTTACACAGCAAATCTATGAGCTCTACTGAACCATCCTACTCAGCAACTGTAGGAAACACAAGGAGATAAAACACACTACAAGAAGGATGTTGAGGTGCTGGAGCAGATCCAGAGAAGGGCAGCAAAGCTGGTGAAGGGTCAGGAGAACAGGCCTGTTGAGGAGCAGCTGAGGGAACTGGAGTTGTTTAGCCTGGAGAAAAATAGGCTAAACAGAGACCTTCTCACTCTACAACTCCCTGAAAGGGAGTTGGAGCAAGGTGGTCATTGCTCTCCTCTCTCTAGTATCAAATGATAGAATGAGAGGAAATGGCCTCAAGTTTCACCAGCACAGCTTTAGGCTAGATACTAGGAAAAATTTATTTACTGAGTGGTCAGGCATTGGAATAAGTTGCCCAGGAAGGCGGTGGAGTCCTTGGAGGTGTTCCAAAAAAGCGTAGACATGATTCCTCAGAATATAGCTTAATGGTCAATGACTGGATTCAATGATCTTAGAGGTCTTTTTCAGCTGAAGCAATTCTATACTTCTGTGAGAGTGAGAAGTCCAAGCAGGAGGCTCTCTCTCCACAACAGACTTCCTCCTCTGTACTGAGTGGGATGCTCATGGTCTGGGATGTATCCCTGAATCAGCTGTGCCAGCTGACTCTTTGCCCAAAATCCATGGCTGGACTGAGACTCTGTCCCAGCAAAACCAGGACAGAGGCCAAGCATCGTGGAGTGCACTGAAGCCTACCTCCTTGCCGAACTTCTGTGGAACATTGCAGGACAGCAATGCAGGTGATAGGTAAAAAGCTACTTGGGTGGGGCAGCCAGCTGCTCCAATGGCTACCAGCAAGGAGAAACCCAGGGAACACCAAATTATCATCTACAGACTTCAGAGACACTAACAACTTCCCCTTACACCCTCACTGTACACTGTACTGTGACTTTCCCTCCTCCAGATTCCACAGGTACCTCAAACTCCCCATTCCTGCCAGGGTGGCATCAGGGTGCTCACCTGCCCTGTACATAAAACTCCCATCTCACTGTGCTTACCAGGATTAGGAGTACAGCAACGGTGACAGACAGGATCTGAATGAAAAGCTTAAGGCAAAGAGGAAGGTGCCATGTAAAATTAGAGAGGTTGGATTCTAGCTCATTGCAGAACTGCACTGCAGACAAGGCACAGAGTCAAAGGTTTTTTTAAACTCTGCATTTTCACCTTACAGTCAGCAACTACTTGCACCAGAAGGGCAAGGCTATGCCACAGCACAAAGCACAACAACTGGATGGGCCTTGCCACAACCAAATATAATCCTTACCCAAAACAGGGAAGGAAAATAAAAATGAAAAGGCCTCATCACACAGCAGACATGTCCAGACACTGCTTCCTCACAGGGCAGCACATTTCACACCCAGGCACTGGGGATGTTCCTCCACCAGCATTTGAACAACCTAAAACCTCCATAAAGATCTAAGAGATTTGCAGTTCTCTCTGGGTGTTTGTTTTAACCCCATCCCACGCTGGCTGTTTGAGCAGGGCACTGCAAAAGGTTCCTCACACATTTCTCAGCCAGGACTGCAACAAAGGTGGCTATCATCAAGAGGCCAACCTCCCTTCCATGCCTGCAAGGAATATTGCTCTTCAACCTCCCCCCCGGTACCGAGGTGGGAAGCCTTTGGCTCTGCAGTCCCTTCAGCCTGACTCACTGCTCCATCTGCTGTAAGATTCAAAGCATACACTTCTTGGCTGAGGCTCCAAGGTGCAACCTCACGCAGCTGAAGCATCAGCTGTTACATCATGCCATTTGAAAGAGATGGCAGCCTATGATCTCCTGAGAAAGAGCACGTCCCTAAAGCATGGCATGGATTTGGGTATAAGAATGTGACCTGTGCTATTAAGTCTTCCAAGGCCAGAAGAATAAGGAAAGATACCAGCTAGGTACCCACAACTAGATATTCAAGCTTCAGTGTGGAAACACAACACAGCAGGAGGCAGTAAGGACAGCTTCAGCTCCACTGCAAGTTGATAATTGTTCAGCTCCAACATGGTGTGCCAGAGATGTAACCACTTGCAAACGACTTTAGATAAAGGACAATGCTACACTGCCCCCAGAGTCCAGTCACTTAGACTCGGTGACACAGAGTATCACAGTACCACAAAGGTTGGAAGAGACCTCATAGATCAAGTCCAAGCCGTTACCACAGAGCTCAAGGCTGGACCATGGCACCAAGTGCCACGTCCAATCCTGCCTTGAACAGCTCCAGGGATGGCGACTCCACCACCTCCCTGGGCAGCCCATTCCAGTAGCCAATGACTCTCTCAGTGAAGAACTTTCTCCTCACCTCAAGCCTAAATTTCCCCTGGTGTAGCTTGAGGCTGTGTCCTCTTGTTCTGATGCTGGCTGACTGAGAGAAGAGAGCAACCTCCTCCTGGCTGCAACCACCCCTCAGGTAGTTGTAGACAGCAATAAGGTCTGCCCTGAGCCTCCTCTTCTCCAGGCTAAACAATCCCAGCTCCCTCAGCCTCTCCTCGTAGGGCTTGTGCTCGAGGCCTCTCACCAGCCTCGTTGCCTTTGTCTGGACACATTCAAGCATCTCAATGCCCTTCTTAAATTGAGGGCCCCAGAACTGGACACAGTAACAAAGGCTTAAAGATTTTTCAGCAGTCTGGATTGAGCTCACCTGGTTAAAGGGGAGTCTGCAGCCACACCAAGAAAGTAATCAGTGTCCCTCAGTTCTTGACTGTGCTGGGGCTGAACAGCAGGCTCAGGTTCTTCGTCATAAAAGCAAATCTAACAGAAATTCCCATGCTTTGTGATTTGTTTTTTTTTAACTGAAGATCTTCAACTTTTGTCCTTCACAGAACCTGTTCAGACTGAACTCTTGAACGTTTGTTTTGCTACTTTAAGTTTTCAGAGAATTGTGTCATCAGTTTGCTAATGACACAAAGCTGGGAGGAGTGGCTGCCACACCTGAAGGTTGTGCTGCCTGACCTGGATAGGCTGGAGAGTTGAGCTGGGAGAAATGTAATGAAATCCAATGAGGACATGTGTAGAGTCTTGCACCTGGGAAAGAATCCCTCAGACCAGTATAGGTTGGTGACTGACCTATTGAAGAGCAGTATAAGAGAAAAGGACCTGGGTGTCCTGGTGGACAGAAGCATGACCATGAGCCAGCAATATGCCCTTATGGCCAAGGGCATCCTGGGGTGGATTGGAAGGGGTGCGGTTAGTATGTCCAGAGAGGTTCTCCCTCCCATCTACTCTGCCGTGGTAAAGCCACACCTGGAATATTGTGTCCTGTGAACTGCTTAAAAGAGCCCAGCATGGAGCCACAAAGATGAAGGGAGCAGGACATCTGTTTTATGGGGAAAAGCTGATGGAAATGGGTCTCTTGACCTTGCAGAAGAGGAGACTGAGGGGTGACTTCATTCACGTTTATAAAGATCTGAAGTCTGAGTGTCGGCAGGATGGAGCCAGGCTCTGCTCAATGATATCCAACGATAGGACAAGGGGCAACAGGTGCACCCTGGAGCATAAGAGGTTCCACGTGAGCATAAGGAAAAACTTTTTCACTGTGAAGATGACAGAACACAGGAACAGGCTGCTCAGAGAGGTTGTAGAGTCTCCAGAGGAGGAGACATTAAAAACCCACCTGGATGTGTTCCTGTGTGAACACATTCCTGGGTCCCTTCCAAACCTTACAATTCTGTGACTCTGTTATGGCAGGGCAGGGAGTTGGACTGGATGATCCTTTGAGATCCCTTCCAACCCCTCACATGCTGTGAACATTTTTATCTTTTATCCTATGCAGCACCTGTTCAGACTTAGTTAATCCTTGAACATCTGTTTTGCTACCTTGTTTCAAGTTTTCAGGGACTATTCATGTGTGTTAAAACAACCACTAACTGTCCAGTGCTGACAAATTACTTGTTTTTATTAAGCAGAAGGCTACTGTGACTCATTTGGTCGTTACTGCACTCATCAATTAAAAAGTGTAACAGTATGATCAACTGAAATATACTTCTTTCCACACTTAACATACTCAAAAAGAGATCTTTCATGTAGATTATTTTACAGACCCCTTTTCAGAAGCACTTGGTATGAGTCTGTGAACAGAATCCTGGCTGCAGATAAAATAAGAAAAGTAGAAGCTCCCTGGATTTTATTTCCCAAAGTTAAGAACAGAGATGTACCCTGCTCTCCTCCATCCTTAAGTTAAAAACAGCTTCTAGCTTTTCAACAATGCTCAAAAGAAGCAGGCTGTGGGGGAGGTGGGGGCAGTTAAAAACCCACAGCAATGTTACTATCAGTCTAATTAGGCGACTCAGTTCTGGGCCCCCCAGTTTAGAAGGGA
>WAAF01003215.1:34942-72647 GCA_013400475.1 Tricholaema leucomelas | reverse complement strand
CCAACCTGCTTGATTCTATGATTCTATGGTGGTGCTGGGTCAAGGGTTGGAATTGATGATCTTGGAGCTCATTTCCAACCCAAGCAGTTGTCTGATTCTCTGCAGCCTTGTCTGTGGTGCAGGTGGCAGCTGGAGGCAGGCAATTCTCTCTTCCTTTCTTTTTCAGCAGTGGAGAAATTGATGGGAGACAAAACCCCAGCAAATAATACAATAAATAAACCCCCAGCATTGATTTCTTCTCCCCCCCCCCCCCCCCCCTTTTCCCATGGCTTTGGAGAGGTTGTTAATGCAGAGAGCACACCAAGAGCACTCCTCTGCCTGTCTGCAGTAGTGAGCTCTAATAAATTGACTTTCTGAAAGCCCATTTTAAGGCTGCAGTTCCAAGCCACTTGATTTGTGGAGCAGATGATCTCTCCTGGCAGAGAATTACTCATTTTTTTTATTGGGGGGTGGGGGGGAGGTTGTCTGAAAGGTTGGAGGATAAATTTTGGTGCCTCATTATGTAGCACTAAACAGCTTTTTGCTTCCTCTCTCTTCTTCCTCCTTGTGGCTGAGTAAAGAGGTTTTGAGGCATCTTTCCCCCCCTCTCCCCCACTTTACATTCACAGAATCTCAGAATGCATCGAGTGTGGAAAGGATCCTCAAAGGGCTTCTTGTCCACCCCCTCCCCCCTGGCAGTCAGCAGGGACATCTCCACCTAGAACAGGTTGCACAAGATCCCAGCAGGTTTCTCCTTCAGTGTCTCCAAGGACATTGTCTCCAGCATCATGAAGTTCAACAAGGCCAAGTGCAGGGTTCTGCACCTGAGGCAGAGTGACCCCAGGCACGAAGAGGGGCTGGGTGAGGAGGTGACAGTCTGGAGGAGAAGGGCCTGGGGAGTGTTGGTTGATGGAGAAACTCAGCATGAGTGCAATGAGAATCTGAGAATCAGGCAGGTTGGAAGAGAGCTCCAAGCTCAGCCAGCCCAACCTAGCACCCAGCCCTGCCCAACCAACCAGACCATGGCACTAAGTGCCCCAGCCAGGCTTGGCTTCAACACCTCCAGCCACAGCCACTCCACCACCTCCCTGGGCAGCCCATTCCAATGCCAATCACTCTCTCTGCCAACAACTTCCTCCTCACATCCAGCCTAGACCTGCCCTGGCACAGCTTCAGGCTGTGTCCCCTTCTTCTGTTGCTGGCTGCCTGGCAGCAGAGCCCAACCCCAGCTGGCTACAGCCTCTCTTCAGGGAGCTGCAGACAGCAAAGTTGCCCTGGCTGGAGGTGTTGAAGCCAAGCCTGGCTGGGGCACTTAGTGCCATGGTCTGGTTGGTTGGGCAGGGCTGGGTGCTAGGTTGGGCTGGCTGAGCTTGGAGCTCTCTTCCAACCTGCCTGATTCTCTGATTCTATGAAATGGTCTCAAGTTTCCCTAGGGAGGGTTTAGGTTGAACACAAGGGAAAATGTCTGCTCTGAATGGGCTGTCAAGACCTGGCCCAGGCAGACTCCAGGACAGTGATGGAGTCCTCATCCTTGGGGTGCTTCAGAGCCATAGGGATGTAGTGCTGAGGGCCATGGTTCAGTGGTGACCTGGCAGTGCTGGGTTAAGAGTTAGCTTTGATGACCGTAGAGGTCTCTGCTAACCAAAATGGTTCTAAACCCATGAGGCTCAGCAGGAGAATCCTGCCCCTGGGATGGAACAAGAGGCACAGGGAGGGCAGTGAAATGCTGGAGAAGCCTCCAAGCTGGAATCCACTTTGCTAGAGGAGGTGCTGAGCTGCCTCTGCTCAGCCTGGGTCTGTTCAAGGTGTGGCTTGACAGGGCTCTGGGCAGCCTGATCTAGCTGAAGGTGTCCCTGGTGGCTGCAGAGGGGGTTGGACTCGATGAGCTTTGGAGGTCCCTTCAACCCTGAGCATTCTGTGAGTCTGTGATTCTAACCTGGAGAAGGTGCAGGGGAGACTTTACTGCTGCTGCTATCTTCATTTACCCAGAGTGGAGGTGGCAGGGAGGAGGATGTCTGCTTCTCAGGCATTGGAATGTGCTGCCCAGGGAGGTGGTGGAGTCCCCAACCCTGTGTGTGTTTAGAAGTGGTTTGAATGTGGTGCTTGGGGAGATGGTTTAGGGTGAACCTCATGGAGTAGGCGTCTGGGTTGGGACTTGGGGATCCTGAGTGTCTGTTCCAACCTGGATGGTTCTGTGATTGATCCTCAGAGGTGTGTGGTGCTAAGAAGCAACAGGCAGAGAGTTAATTTAGGTTAAGAGATGGTGGGGGGAGGAAAAGCAACCTCAACCCCTTCAACTACTGCCTGAGGGGACGTGGAGACCTCTGAGGACATCTGCCTGGAGTTGTGCCACTATGGTTCTTGCCCTGAAGCTGGCTGTGAAACCAGGACTGCTTCTTCTTTCCTTATAAAGTTCAAAAGCTCTCCCCCACAAAGGAAATCCTCACCAGAAAACCACCCTGGAGAGCTGTTCCCTGCCTGTGTCACCTGTACTGCCACAACTGGCTCACCCTCTTGTGCTGCTGATAGACTCAAGGTCTCCTCCCCATCTGCTTGGCTCTTTGGAGGTCCACATCTGTGCTCCTCAGTTGCAGAGAGCCTGGGAAGTGTTGGAGAGAGGCCAGGGGAGGCTGGGGAGAGGCTGAGGGGCCTGCAGCAGCTCTGTGAGTGAGGAGCAAAGGCTGAGAGCCTGCAGGAGAGCAGCCCCAGAGGGCATCTGAGCAGTGCTCAGCAAGAGCTGAAGGGGCTGTGGGGGGCAAGAGGCTGGGGCTGGTATCTGCTGAGTGCTGCCCAGGGACAGCACAAGGAGCAGCCCCAGAGGACATCTGAGCTGTGCTGAAGGGGCTGTGGGGGGCAAGAGGCTGAGGCTGGGATCATGGAATCATAGAACTGTCAGGGCTGGAAGGGACCTGAAAGCTCATCCAGCTCCAACCCCCTGCCATGGGCAGGGACACCTCACACTGGAGCAGGTTGCTCACAGCCACATCCAGCCTGGCCTTGAACACCTCCAGGGATGAGGCTGCCACCACCTCCCTGGGCAACCTGTGCCAGGCTCTCAGCACCCTCATGGTGAAGAGCTTCTTCCTAACATCCAATCTGAATCTCCCCACTTGTAGTTTTGTTCCATTCCCCCCAGCCCTATCACTGCCTGAGCTCCCTTCTCAGTGCTGCCCAGGGACAGCACAAGGGGCTCAGATTGGGACCCAGGAGGTGCCACCTGGAGATGAGGAGCAATTTGCTTGGTGTGAGGGTGCTGGAGGCCTGCAGCAGGCTGCCCAGAGAGGCTGTGGAGTCTCCTTGTGTGCAGGTTGCTCAGAGCCACATCCATCCTGATCTTGAAGACCTCCAGGGATGAGGCTTTCACTACCTCCCTGGGCAACCTGTTCCAGTGTCTCAGCACCCTCATGGTGAAGAACTTCTTCCTAACATCCAATCTGAATCTCCTCACTTCTAGTTTTGCTCCATCCCCCCCAGTCTCAGTGCTGCCCAGGCACAGCACAAGGGGCACAAACTGGAACCCAGAAGGTTCCAGCTGAAGATGAGGAGAAAGTTGTTTGGTGTGAGGGTGCTGTGGGCCTGCAGCAGGCTGCCCAGAGAGGTGGTGAAGCCTCCTTGTTTGCAGAGGTCCCAACCCCTCCTGGGCATTGTGCCTCTGGGCAAGCTGCTGTGGGTGCCCTGCTGGAGCAGGGGATGTTGGAGTGGCTGAGCTCCAGAGGTCCTTTTCCACCTCCCCACGCTGGGACTCTCAGTTTGGCAGCTCTTTATGCTCTGCCCTAAGAATTCACTCCCTTTGGCACCATCCCCACGAGCCACTGAGTTCAGACAGGTAGCCAGGATTAAAACAGGCCCTGGGGAAGTCATCTCAGTGACCCAACCACCTCCCTTGGATTCTTCCTGGCAGCACATTTGCTCTGCTAGGTTCCAATTTTGCTTGCCACAGCAGGAGGAGCAAAAAGTGTCTGCAAAGCAGAGCCACATTTCTCTACCATCTGTGCTGGAAGTCAGCTGTGGTGTTGGAGACCTTCACTTCATGACTCTGCACTTTGGTGCCTCCAGACAGACATCAGTGTTTGTTCAGGCAGCACAAAAGGACTCCTCCAGCTGCACTGAGTGGCAAATTCTTCTCTGATTTATTCCAAGCTGAATTCAAGGCTTTGTCTCCAACAAAACAGGGATCCAAACACACTGCTGCACAGCTCCCAGAAGATAGGGATCAGGGAATTCCAGCCTGGTTGGTGGGGGTTGGATCTTCTCTGGAGATCATGGAAGACTTGGGGGTGGGAGTGCTGGGTGCTGAGAGGCTGCCCAGGAGCCAGCAGTGCCCTCCTGCAGCCCAGCAGGCAGCTGTGTGCTGGCTGCAGCCAGAGCAGGGTGGGCAGCAGGGCAAGAGAGGGGATTGTGCCCCTGGGCTCTGCTCTGCTCCCAGCTCACCTCCAAGCCTGCCTCCAGGGCTGCTGGCCCCAGCAGCAGGAGCACACAGAGCTGCTGCAGGGAGCACAGAGGAGGCCACAAGGATGAGCCCAGGGCTGCAGCAGCTCTGCTGTGAGCACAGGCTGAGGGAGCTGGGGGGGTGCAGCCTGCAGAAGAGAAGGCTCCAGGGGCACCTCAGAGCTGCCTGCCAGCAGCTGAAGGCATCCTGCAGGAAGGCTGCAGAGGGACTTTGGCTAAGGCTGTCCAGAGCCAGGCCAAGGGGGAATGGTTGGGAGCTGAGGCAGAGCAGGCTTAGAGTGGAGCTGAGGCAGAAGTTGTTGAGGAGGAGGCTGCTGAGCCTCTGTCCCAGG
The DNA here is from genome assembly GCA_013400475.1 of Tricholaema leucomelas. Lineage (NCBI taxonomy): Eukaryota > Metazoa > Chordata > Aves > Piciformes > Lybiidae > Tricholaema lacrymosa > Tricholaema leucomelas. The sequence continues at coordinate 67,887 of WAAF01003215.1, read as the reverse complement.
CTGCCCAGGGAGGCTGTGGCTGCCTCCTGTGTGGGGGTGTTGCAGGCCAGGCTGGATGAGGCCTTGAGCAGCTGAGCCTGGCTGAGAGGTGCCCCTGGGCATGGTGTGGAGGGTGGAGGAGAGCAGCTCTGAGCTCCCTTCCAGCCTGAGCCATTCTGTGGTTGTCTGATTTGGAGGCTTTGGCACGTTTGGAGCTTCTCACAACAGCAGCTGAAACACTCAGCTGGAGGAGAACTTTGTCATTCTCCCTGGCCCAGGTTTGCAGAGCAATTCAGGAGCTGAATTTCCCTGGTTCAGTGGGAGTTGAGCTCCTCACTGTCTCCAAGGGGTTAGAGTGCAGGCTGTGTGATCTGCTTTATTCCTTATCTCCTCAGGGAGGGCACTGCTGCTGCTCTCTCTTGCTGCAATAGTGGAAAGCAAAACCACTTCAGATGTTTTATTGTGGTTTTGTGGTCAGATGCTGTGAAGTTGAGGCTTGGTAGGTGCCTTAATTAGCCAGGTATGGGCAAGGTGATTGGCTTGGCTCAGAAGATCTTCTCCAGGCATGTTTGTAGGGCTCTTTGAAGATGAATTTGTAGCTTCTCTGAGAGGAGACATCCAAAGATGCTTGAGTTGTGGTCATTGCATTGAAATATTTCTCTCTGTAGTCTGTGGAGAGGGAAGAAAAGCCCAAACAGCTTCATCTTGTGCCTTCTCTTCAGTGTGGACTTGGCAGTAAAGCTGCCATGGCCCTATCCTAGGACCCTGACCTAGGGTAGGGTACCCCTGCCCATGGCAGGGAGGTTGGAGCTGGCTGATCCTTGTGATCCCTTTCAACCCTGACTGGTTCCATTATTCTGTGACTCCTCAGCATGGGGCAGATGTGGACTTGCTGGAGAGGGTCCAGAGGAGGCCACAAAAATGATGCTCTGAGGGCTGGAGCAGCTCTGCTGTGGGGCCAGGCTGGCAGAGTTGGGGCTGTGCAGGCTGCAGGGAGAGCTCAGAGCTGCACTTAAGGAGCTGCAGGGGAGCTTCAGGCAGGCTGGGAGGGACTGTCCAGAAGGGCCTGGGCTGACAGGAGCAGGGACAAGGCTCTGGAGCCGGAGCAGGGCAGGCTTAGGTTGGCCATGAGGAGAAGCTGTGCACAGGGAGGCTGGGGAGAGGCTGGCACAGGCCACAGGGAGCTGCTTGAGGCTGCATCCCTGCAGGCAGGCAAGGGCAGGCTGGAGCTGGCCCAGGGCAGGCTGCTCTGCCTGGAGCTGTCCCTGCTGAGGGTAGGGGGGTTGGACAGGATGGTCTTGGAGGGTCCCTTCCAAGCCACTGCAGTCTGTGAGTTATTAGATTTGCTGTGGAAGTTCAAGAGGAGCCTCTGAAAACTTTGGGAATTGGCATTCCCCAAAGCAGGGAAGCTTCACACTCTGTAGCTGTTCAATAGTTAATGACAGCTAATTCCTGCCCTGCTTGGTGACCTGACCTGATGGCAAGAGAGAAAGTGTGCAGGGTGAGGATCTGAGTGCTCCTGGGCATGGTCCTGGCTGTGCTTGGCCCAGCAGTGGAGCAATAAATGATTAAAGTCTTTTGCAAAAGCCATTCCAGGGCTGGGAAGGCAGAAAAAGGCTTTTCCTTTTCTCTGGTATCAGCAAGAGTTTTGTAACCATCAGAGGAGGCCACAAAGATGAGGCAAGGGCTGGAGCAGCTCTGCTGTGAGCACAGGCTGAGGGATCACCAATGGCCTGTGCCACTCCTCTCTTATCTGTAACTCAATAACCTTTTCCTGTTCAGTATCTTTATTGATGGTCTGGAGCAGGGGATTGAGTCCAGCATCAGTGAGCTTGCAGATGGCACCAAGCTAGGAGCAGCTGTGGAGCTGTTGGAGGGTAGCAGAGCCCTGCAGAGGGACCTGGCCAGGCTGGATGGGTGGGCAGAGGCCAAGGGGATGAGACTGAACAAGGCCAAGGGCAGGGTTCTGCACTTTGGCCACAACAACCCCAAGCAGCACTAGAGGCTGGGGCCAGAGCGGCTGAGAGCAGGCAGGCAGAGAGGGCCCTGGGGGTGCTGGCAGAGAGGAGCTGAAGAGGAGGCAGCAGTGCCCAGGTGGGCAGCAGAGCCAATGGCATCCTGGGCTGGCTCAGGAGCAGTGTGGGCAGCAGGACAAGGGAGGTTCTTCTGCCCCTGTGCTCAGCACTGCTCAGGCCAGCCCTGGAGTGCTGTGTCCAGTTGTGGGCTCCTCCATTGCAGAGAGATGTTGAGGTGCTGGAAGGTGTTGAGAGAAGGGCAGCAAGGCTGGGGAGGGGCCTGGAGCACAGCCCTGTGAGGAGAGGCTGAGGGAGCTGGGGGTGTGCAGCCTGCAGCAGAGGAGGCTCAGGGCAGAGCTCATTGCTGTCTGCAGCTGCCTGCAGGGAGGCTGTAGCCAGCTGGGGTTGGGCTCTGCTGCCAGGCAAGCAGCAAGAGAAGAAGGGGACAGAGTCTGAAGCTGTGGCAGGGCAGGTCTAGGCTGGCTGTGAGGAGGAAGTTGTTGGCAGAGAGAGTGATTGGCATTGGAATGGGCTGCCCAGGGAGGTGGTGCAGTGGCTGTGCCTGGAGGTGTTGAAGCCAAGCCTGGCTGGGGCACTTAGTGCCATGGTCTGGTTGGTTGGGCAGGGCTGGGGGCTAGGTTGGGCTGGCTGAGCTTGGAGCTCTCTTCCAACTTGCCTGATTCTCTGATTCCACCTGCCCTGCTCCAGTTGTATTCCAGCTTGTGCCACTCCTTTTCCCTCCATGCACATTCCCTTGGCTGCCTCCTGTGTGTTCTCCCTTCTGTGGGAGTCAACTTCTCTGCTGCTTGTTCCCACTGCTGGTACAACTCTCCGGGGGGCCCATATGGTGAACCAGAGCAGGGAACAGCAGCAAGAAAACCAAATAAGAAGAGGTTATTTTAAACCCAGCTCAGTGCTCTGAGCTGCTTCCCTGTGCAGCTCCAGGGTGCAAAGGCACCAAGGGGAGGAAAGATGGGAAGAAGCTTCCAGCCCCTAACAGCTTTGCAGTTTCCTGCTTTTCCAACTGCTTTCTCCCCATGCCTTGGTGTCCTGCTGGGTGTTTTCACAGATGCTTTGGCTTCCACTTTCTCCAGGTGGTCCTCAAAGGATTTCTGATTTCATTTTTTCTGGCCACTGCCTCTGGTTTCTCAGGGTTTACCTTCACAGACTCATAGATTGCAGTGGCTTGGAAGGGACCCTCAAAGGTCATCTTGTCCAACCCCTCTGCAGGCAGCAGGGAGGTTTCCACCTACATCAGACTGCCCAAGGCCACATCAAGTCTGATCTCCTTCCAGAGAAACCACAGGATCCCAGCATGGTGGTGGTGAGAAGGCAGCTCTGGAGCTCAGCCCAACCCCTCCTGCTCCAGCAGGGCACCCACAGCAGCTTGCCCAGGGGCACCATGCCCAGGGTGGGGTTGGCAGCTCTGCACACAAGGAGACTCCACAGCCTCTCTGGGCAGCCTGCTCCAGGCCTCCACCACCCTCACAGCCAAAGAAATTGCTCCTCCTGGTCAAATGCCACCTCCTGGCTTGCAGTTTGTGCCCCTTGCCCTGTCCCTGGGCAGCACTCAGCAGATGCCAGCCCCAGCCCCTTGCCCCCCACAGCCCTTTCAGCTCTTGCTGAGCACTGCTCTGCTGCAGGCTCCCAGCCCCAGGGCTCTCAGCCTTTGCTGCTGCCAGAGCTGCTGCAGGCCCCTCAGCCTCTGCCCAGCCTCCCCTGGCCTCTCTCAGTAGTTCCTTGTTTGTCTTCAACTGGGAAACCCAGAACTGGACCCAGGACTCCAAGTGTGGCCTAAGTAGGGCAGGGTAGAGGAGCAGGAGAACCTCCCTTGACCTCCTGGCCACAGTCTTCATGCCCCCCAGGAGCCCTTTGGTTTTCTTGGGCACATTGGTGGCTCATGGGGAACTTCTTGCCTCACATCATTTAATTTGCTCCAAACCAAGGCTTGTCCAGCCCTGAAGTGGAGGAGAAAACAGCTTCATGGATGATCTGGACAGGGCTGGATGCTAGTTTGAACTGGATGATGTTGGAGGTCTCTTCCAAGCTGCCTGATTCTGTGATCACTCCCAGAGCTGAATTCCTTCATCTTCCTTAATTTCGACCCTAAAGCTGACAGTGTCTATGCCAAAGGTCTCTGCTATCTTCCCTGTGCTGTCTCAATCCCACACCCTTTGAGTTTTGGATCCTTTAATTCCTTTCCCTGTGTGACTAAAGGTGTCTGGATTAAGCTGGGAGGATGAAACACTGTCAGTGCTTCTCTTCATGTCCCAGCAGAGAGTCTGTCTTGTCCTCATTAATCCTCCTTTTGGAATGCCATGGAGGCTTCTTTAGACTTCTCCCTCCCCCCTTTCAGATTTTCTCCTTCTTTGTTTAAACCAGAAGTAAAGGTCAGGCTGGAGCTGCTCTCACTGAGAGCTTCAGCCTCACTTTGAGACAATGGCTGCAGGTAATTACTGAAGATTGAAACCTCTTACAAGTTGGGGAGTGCAAGAGATCGTAGAATCAGGCAGGGTTGGAAGGGAGCACAAGGAGCAGCCAGTGCCAGCCCCCTGCCATGCCCAGGGACACTCTACCCTAGAGCAGGCTGCACACAGCCTCAGCCAGCCTGGCCTGAAACACCTCCAGCCATGGGGCCTCAACCCCCTCCCTGGGCAACCCATCCCAGCCTCTCACCACTCTCCTGCTCAACAACTTCCTCCTCACCTCCAGCCTCACTCTCCCCACCTCCACCTTTGCTCCATTCCCCCCACTCCTGCCACTCCCTCACAGCCTCAAAAGTCCCTCCCCAGCTTTTTTGGAGCCCCCTTCAGACCCTGGAAGGCCACAAGAAGGTCCCCTGGGAGCCTCCTCTGCTCCAGCCTGCACAGCCCCAACTCTTTCAGTCTGTGCTCACAGCAGAGCTGCTGCAGCCCTCTCAGCATCCTCCTGGCCCTGCTCTGGACACTCTCCAGCATCTCCACAGCCCTCTTGTCCCAGGGGCTCCAGAGCTGGCTGCAGGACTCATCTCTATGGTGTGGGGAACTTTGAGGACTGGGTTCAGTTTTGGGTCCCTCACTCCAAGAAGAATGTTGAAGGGTTGGAGCAGGGCCAGAGAAGGGCAACTAAGCTGGGGAAGGGTCTGGAGAACAGGGCTGGGGAGGAGCAGCTGAGGGAGCTGGAGGGATTGTGAGTGGAGAAGAGGAGGCTGAGGGCAGACCTCATTGCTGTCTACAGCTCCCTGAAAGAAGGCTGGAGCCAGGTGGGGCTTGGTCTCTTCTCCCAAGGAACAAGGGATAGGATGAGGGGAAGTGCTTGTAGAGTTAAACCCCAAATGCCCTGGAAGAGGATTTCAGGGCAGCTGCCTGGCTGTAGCTGAGCATCATTAGACCTTCTTCAGTTGGATTTTAGCTCCTCCAGGTTTTCTGTTCCATCAAAAATCCCACTCCTGCTGGATGTGCTGAGAGGTGATTGTGCAATTCAAGGGGCTGAAGTGGTAGGGAAGCTGTTTGAGATGGAAACCTGGCTCATGAGGAAGGTTTTGCAGTGCTGGCCACTGGCAGAGAGCTGCTTTTGGGTGGAGCAAGCTTTATTTTTCCTCTCCAGCTTCTCTCACACTTAGTGAATGTTTCTTGTCTCCATTTGGTAAATAGTTTTGGGGTGAATTGAGTTGAAATGAGTTGAGCTGAGAGCTGCCCTGAATTTTGCCAGCATTGTTTTCTCCCAGCAATCTGGAGTCCACCAAGGCAGGTTTACTACTCAGCACCTTCTGATTAATTCTTCATCTAATTTATAATCTCCTACCACTGGAGATGGCTTTGTAGAAAGAGGAACAAAGCTGATGGATAAAAGAGGGCAGCTGTAGAAGTTCAGCAGAGTGGTGGAGAATCAAAGCATTGTTTTGGGTGGAAAAGACCTCCAAGATGAGCAGATTCATGGAATGGGTTGGGTTGGAAGGGACCTCAAAGCTCATCCAGTTCCAACCCTCCCTGCCATGGGCAGGGACACCTCTCACCAGCCCAGCTTGCTCAGGGCCTCATCCATCCTGGCCTTCAGCACCTCCAGGGAGGACATCCACAGCCTCTTTGGGCAACTTTTTCCAGTGTCTCCCCAGCCCTCACTCCAAGGAATTTCTTCCCCCTCTCTAGTCTCAGTCTCCCCTCTCCCAGCTTCAATCCATTCCCTTCATCCTGCCACTCCCAGCCCTTGTCCAAAGTCCCTCCCCAACTCTCCTGTAGCCTCCTTCAGGCTGCTCTCAGGCCACCCTGGAGCCTTTCTTCGCCAGGCTGAACAGCTCCAACTCTCCCAGCTTATCCCCACAGGGGAGGTTCTCCAATCCTCTGATCATCTCCATGGCTTCTTCTGGACCCTCTCCAGCAGCTCCTGGTCCTTCTTGTGCTGGAGGCAGCAGACCTGGAGGCAGTGGTGCAGGTGAAGGCCTCAGAAATGCCAAAGCATCATTGCCCCAGAAAGGAGAGGGCTGAGCAGAGCAGGAAATCATGGTCTGGAAGCATGTAGAAAGACCTTGAGAACTCAGAGGTGGCTTTCAAATGCTTCCTTGCTGCAGCCCTGTGTGCTTCATGCTCTGCAGAGCCACTTAGGGGGTTGTGGTTTTAGAAGCAGCTGAACCTGTGCTGCTCAGAGCTGGAGTGTTGTGTGTCTTGGGGAGGACACTGAGTGACCCCCCCCAGCTCTCCTGCTCCTCCTGAGTGTGGAGATGATAGCAGCTTAAAGCTAGGGAAAAGAAACAGTCTCCAGTCTCAGTCTCCCCTCTCCCAGCTTCAGTCCATTCCCCTCCTCCTGTCACTCCAATCCCTTGTCAGAAGTCCCTCCCCAGCTCTCCTGTAGCCCCCTTCAGGTACTGCAGGGCTGCTCTAAGGTCTCCCTGGAGCCTTCTCCTCTCCAGGCAGAACATCTCCAGCTCCCTCACCTTGTCCCTCCAAGGGAGGTCCTCCAACCTCCCTGATCATCTTTGTGATGATGGAGACACCAGGTCCATGTCCTTCCTGTGTTGGGGACACCAGAACTGGATCCAGTCCTGCAGGTGAGGTCTGTCCATGTGAACCTCGATTTGGTGTCTGTCCTCATTTGGAAGCTTCCTCTTCAATCCAGAGCATTTCTGACTGCCTTTGGAATGGTGCCAGAAGGCAGTGATGTGTGTGTAAGCAGCTGGATGACCTTCATCTTCCTGCAGCTCATCCCAACTTCTCCCTGCAGCAGCATCCAGCTGTTCTGAACCTAATTTTTTTGACTGGTGGTCAAAGAAGGGAGAATTTCCTGAGTCTCTGTGTGGCAGCACAATGCAAGGAGGTATTGATGCTGTGACAGATAAAGATGAGGTTAATGGGAGGTGGGGACAGCTCTTCTGTCTCTTTAGCAAGCCTGAGATGAACAAGAAGGTGAACTTGGAGATAATCCCTTCAGCATTAAAGGTTGCTGCAGTTTTGTCCTCCTAAGTCGTGGTGGTGGCTGGAAAGCCTCAATGAATTCGACACACAGAGCCCTGATGGGCAGGGAGGGAGAGAAGGAGAGAGAGAGAGAGGGAACCTTTGCTTGAACCCTTATTGACTTCTCCAGCTGTACAAATATCAAGCTAGAAAAACGTTTCCCAAGCTTGGCCTTGAAGCAAATTTATCTGTCAGGCCTCTGTGAAATGAAGTAGTCATGGCAAAGCTGTGGAGGGTTGAGGTGGAAAAGCAGTGGAGGGAATGCTCCTTGGTGGGTGCTGAGCCTGCTGGGTCTGAGCCAGGCAGGGAAGCTGCTGAAGGGTGACCAGGGCAGAGATGCACAGAATGGGTTGGGTTAGAAGGGAATTCAAAGCTCAGCCAGTTCCAGCCCCCCTGCCATGGGTAGGGACACCTCCCACCAGCCCAGGGGGCTTAAGGTCCTGAACACCTCCAGGGAGCGCAGCCGCAGCTTCCCTGGGCAGCCTGTGCCAGTGTCTCCTCACCCTCACTGCAGAGACTTTTCCTCCTCATCTTCAGCCTCAATCTCCCCTCTTCCAGCTTCCATCCATTCTCCTCCTCCTGTCACTCCCACCCTTGTCCAAAGTCCCTCCCCAGCTCTCCTGAAGCTCCTTCAGGTACTGAAAGGCTGCTCTAAGGTCTGCCTGGATGCTTCTCCCTGTGGCAGAGCTGTTCCAGCTCTCTCAGCACCTTCATGCTCTCCTCCACAGAAAACCTGGAGGAGCTTCAATCCATTCCCCTCATCCCATCACTCCAAGCCCTTATCAGAAGTCCCTCCCCAGCCTCCTGTAGCCTCCTCCAGGTACTGGAAGGCTGCTCTAAGGTCTCCCTACAGCCTTCTGTTCTCCAGACCAAAGTCTCCCAGCCTGTCCCAACCTCTCCAGACCTCTAATCATCTCCATGAACTCCTCTGGACCCTCTCCACCACCTCCATGTTCTCCTTGTGCAGGAGGCAGCAGACCTGGAGGCAGTGCTTCAGGTGAGGTCTGAGCAGAGCAGAGTGACAGAATCCCCTCCCTGCCCTGCTGCTCTCCCTGCTCTGGCTGCAGCCCAGGCCCTGCCTTACAGCTCAAATCAGAGCTGGGAGCACATCCTGCACATTGTGCTTCAGGTGTTGGCACCAAACAATTCAAGGAAGCCCTCTCTAAGGTCTGCCTGGATGCTTCTCTCCTCCAGGCTGAGCAGCCCCAGCTCTCCCAGCCTGTCCCTGTGGCAGAGCTGTTCCAGCTCCCTCATCACCTTCATGCTCTCCTCCCCAGAAAACCTGGAGGAGCTTCAATCCATTCCCCTCATCCTATCGCTCCAAGCCCTTATCAAAAGTCCCTCCTCAGCTTTCCTGTAGCCCCCTTCAGCTGCTGGACTCTTGTGCCTCACTCAGATATCAATTCAGGAGAGCTTCCAAGTGCCCCCCCCCTGCCCCAGACACATCACTGCAGCCCCCAGGCAGGCTTGCAGGAGCCTCTCTCCATCACAAGCATCAGGCAGTGGTTTGAGGAACACAAACAGTTGATGCCCTCCAGGATGAAGCAGTTCTGCTGTCCAGGTGAGGACCACATCCTGCCAGCCCTGCCAACCTTAGGACTTCCATGCCCAGTGTCAAACCAACCAGCACAACCTGAACTGGCCCCAGCACAAAGCACACCAAGGAATTTCAGGCTGGGATTTGCTTTTTTTCTGCTCAGTGCTTGCTCATTTCATGCAACCCCCCAGAAAAGAGGCAAACACAACCCAAATCCTTCCCTCCTTCACTCAGCTCTACAAGAGGACTCTGAACCCAGCCCTGATTTCAAGCCCCAGAGCTGCCCAGTTCAGATGGGTCTGGCAAAGATGATTTTCAGGAAGCAAGAAGGAATGAAAGGAATGGAAAGGAATGGTCTGGGCAGCAGGAGCAGGGCAGGGATTGTGCCCCTGGGCTTGGCACTGGTGAGGGCATAGCTCAAATCCTGCCTTCAGTTTTGGGCTCCTCACTCCTAGAAGGATGTGGAAGGGCTGGAGCAGGTCCAGAGAAGGACAAGAAAGCTGGGGAAGAGTCTGGAGAACAGGACTGGGGAGGAGCAGCTGAGGGAGCTGGGGGAGTTGAGCCTGGAGAAGAGGAGGCTGAGAAGAGACCTCATTGCTCTCTACAGCTCCTTGAGAGGAGGTTGGAGCCAGGAGGTGGATGGAGCAGGTGCAGAGAAGAGCAACCAAGCTGGGGAAGGGTTTGGAGAACCCCCTCTTGGAGAGCCTTGGGTTCTCTTTTGAGCCCTCACTCCAAGAAGGGCTGAAGCAGGTGCAGAGAAGAGCAACCAAGCTGGAGAAGGGTCTGGAGGACAGGGCTGGGGAGCAGCAGCTGAGGCTCTTGGGAGGGGGTTTAAGACTCTCCCAGCCTGTCCTCATAGCAGAGCTTCTCCATCCCTGTGACCACCTCCATGGCTTTCCTCCAAGGAAGATTTTGGGGTGGGTGTCTTTCTTTTTTCTCCTCCATGTGCTTGAGCTCAGATTATTTTCTGCTCCTTCCTTGCTACAAAAGGAGTCAACTTGTTTAATGCTCTGACTGAAGCTGTTGGAACCGAAGCTGCAGCCCACAGCTTCTTGACAAATGCCTCTGTGTGTGTGTGTGTATTCCTGGAAGGAAGTTAAAATGGGCCTGGGTTATATTTGGTACCTCCTGAAGCACTGAGCCTCCTTTCAGCACAGAATGTGCTCAGAGAGAGAGAGAGAGAGAGAGAGGCTGGATTGGTGCTGCAGAGCTTGATGTGATGAGCTTTGTCAAGTCGCCCTTTCTGCTGCTGGAATTCACTTTGTGCTTTCCACTCCCTCCTAAAGATGTTTCCTTAATGTGGTTTAGAGCTTGGAGAGCAGAAAGGTAAGGAATTGGGTATGCTCCTTAAGGAGTGGAAATAGAGAGTCAGGAATTCCTGCAAGAGGTGGACATTCCCAGATTCTGGATGTGAGGAGGAAGTTGTTGGCAGAGAGAGTGATTGGCATTGGAATGGGCTGCCCAGGGAGGTGGTGGAGTGGCTGTGCCTGGAGGTGTTGAAGCCAAGCCTGGCTGGGGCACTTAGTGCCATGGTCTGGTTGGTTGGGCAGGGCTGGGTGCTAGGTTGGGCTGGCTGAGCTTGGAGGTCTCTGCCAACCTGCCTGATTCTATGATTCCTTGATCCTATGATTCCCTGATTCCATCATTCTATGTTGGAAGGAAGTTGTTGGCAGAGAGAGTGATTGGCATTGGAATGGGCTGCCCAGGGAGGTGGTGGAGTGGCTGTGCCTGGAGGTGTTGAAGCCAAGCCTGGCTGGGGCACTTAGTGCCATGGTCTGGTTGGTTGGGCAGGGCTGGGTGCTAGGTTGGGCTGGCTGAGCTTGGAGGTCTCTGCCAACCTGCCTGATTCTCTGATTCTAAGATTGGAATGGGTTGGGACACTCTAAGATCATCGTGGCCAAACCCCCCCTGCAGGCAGCAGGGACAGCTCCAGCTAGAGCAGGGTTGGAATGAGATGCTGCCCTGAGTGCCTTTGTGTTCTTGGTAGCACCAGTGTGGATGTTGGACTAGCAGCAGGGGAGGTTTTGACTTCTCTCTGAGGTTGGCATCTCAGCTGGCATGATGGTGGCACCAGTACAGGTGAAGGTTTGACCTGCTGGGAGGCAGCTCTGGACCTGTGAGTGCTGGGGGCCAAGAAGTTCACCAGGAGCCAGCAATGTGCTCTTGTGCCCAAGAAGGTCAGTGGTCTCCTGGGGAGCATGAAGAGTGTGGCCAGAAGGTTGAGGGAGGTTCTTTGCCCCCTCTGCTCTGACCTACTCAGGGCACAGTTGGAGTCTTGGGGCCAGTTCTGTGCTCTGCAGTTGCAGAGAGCCTGGGAGCTGCTGGAGAGAGGCCAGGGGAGGCTGGGGAGAGGCTGAGGAGCTGCAGCAGCTCTGGGAGGAGCAAAGGCTGAGAGCCCTGGGGCTGGGAGCCTGCAGCAGAGCAGTGCTGAAGGGGCTGTGGGGGGCAAGAGGTTGGGGCTGGGATCATGGAATCATAGAATTGTCAGGGCTGGAAGGGACCTGAAAGCTCATCCAGCTCCAACCCCCTGCCATGGGCAGGGACACCTCACACTAGAGCAGGTTGCTCACAGCCACATCCAGCCTGGCCTTGAACACCTCCAGGGATGAGGCTGCCACCACCTCCCTGGGCAACCTGTGCCAGGCTCTCAGCACCCTCATGCTGAAGAACTTCTCCCTAACATCCAATCTGAATCCCCTCATTTCCAGCTGCTTTGTTCCATCCCCCCCAGCCCTGTCACTGCCTGACCTCCCTTCTCAGTGCTGCCCAGGGACAGCACAAGGGGCACAAACTGAGACCCAGGAGGTGCCACCTGGAGATGAGGAGCAACTTGTTTGGTGTGAGGCTGCTGGAGGCCTGGAGCAGGCTGCCCAGAGAGGCTGTGGAGTCTCCTTCTGTGCAGAGCTTCCAACCCCACCCTGGGCATGGTGCCCCTGGGCAAGCTGCTGTGGGTGCCCTGCTGGAGCAGGGGGGTTGGACTGGCTGAGCTCCAGAGCTCCTTTCCCACCACCACCAGGCAGGGGTTTGTGGTTTTCCTGCAGGAGGCAGTTCCAGGAACTGCAATAAAAATGAAGATTTCTCTTTTTCCCCTCCCTGTTCTTTTCCCATTTCATTAACTGGACTCCAGGAGGCCTCTTGGTGTAATGCAGCAGGGAAAGGTGAGCTGGCTCAGCATCCCCAAAGGAGCTCCCACTTCTTGTACTGGTTTCAACAGAGGCTTTTTTAACATCCTGTTTTTCACCCTGAGAGGTTTGGGGTGGGGATCATGGGTTAGGAGCAATAAAAGTCTGTTTTGATGCTGCTTGGGCTGCTTAAAATCAACAGCTGGTGCAAGGAGCCTCCCTGCTGGGGTGGGAACAGTGGAGAGTTTTGTGCCTCTCTACACCTCTGTCCCTGGAGGTGTTCAAGACAAGACTGGATGGGGCCAATGGCATCCTGGGCTGGCTCAGGAGCAGTGTGGGCAGCAGGACAAGGGAGGTTCTTGTGCCCCTGTGCTCAGCACTGCTCAGGCCAGCCCTGGAGTGCTGTGTCCAGTTTGTGTCCTCTGAATTGCAGAGAGATGTTGAGGTGCTGGAAGGTGTTGAGAGAAGGGCAGCAAGGCTGGGGAGGGGCCTGGAGCACAGCCCTGTGAGGAGAGGCTGAGGGAGCTGGGGGTGTGCAGCCTGCAGCAGAGGAGGCTCAGGGCAGAGCTCATTGCTGTCTGCAGCTGCCTGCAGGGAGGCTGTAGCCAGCTGGGGTTGGGCTCTGCTGCCAGGCAAGCAGCAAGAGAAGAAGGGGACAGAGTCTGAAGCTGTGGCAGGGCAGGTCTAGGCTGGCTGTGAGGAGGAAGTTGTTGGCAGAGAGAGTGATTGGCATTGGAATGGGCTGCCCAGGGAGGTGGTGGAGTGGCTGTGCCTGGAGGTGTTGAAGCCAAGCCTGGCTGGGGCACTTAGTGCCATGGTCTGGTTGGTTGGGCAGGGCTGGGTGCTAGGTTGGGCTGGCTGAGCTTGGAGCTCTCTTCCAACCTGCCTGAGTCTCTGATTCTATGAATGCAGGAAGCATTTGGAGCTGCTGAGAGCTTTTTTTGTGCTCTGCTTTATTTTGAGGTAGTTTGGTTTCACTTCTCTGAGCTTTGGTGGCAGCTGGGAAGGGAAGGTGGAGGAGGAAAGTGCAAAACTCTCTTCTGGTCCCCAAATCCTGGTTAATAAGGATGGAAATGAAAGCTGGAGCTTTGGGATCTGTCTTTTAGAAGCTGAGAAGATCTTGGTTCTGATTTAGTCATCTCCTGATGCTGTCACACAGAATGGGTTGGGTTGGAAGAGACCTCAAAGCTCATCCAGCTCCAGCTCCACTGCCATGGGGGCTCCAGAACTGGCTGCAGTACTGCAGGTGGGGTCTCAGCAGAGCAGAGCAGAGCAGAGGGGCAGAATCCCCTCCCTGGCCCTGCTGGCCACACTTCTGCTGCTGCAGCCCAGGCTCTGCTTGGCTTTCTGGGCTGCAAGTGCACACTGCTGGCTCCTGCTGAGCTTCTCCTCCAGCAGCACCCCCAAGTCCCTCTGCTCAGGGCTGCTCTCCAGCCAGGCACTGCCCAGCCTGGAGTTGTGCTTGGCATTGCCTCCACCCAGCTGCAGGACCTTGCCCTTGGTCTTGTTGAACCTTCTGAGCTTGGCTTGTGCCCACCTCTGCAGCCTGCCCAGCTCCCTCTGGCTGCCATCCCTGCCCTGCAGCCTGGCTGCTGCTTGGTGTGGGCAGCAAACTTGCTGAGGCTGCACTCAGTGCCTCTGTCCATGGCACCCACAGAGAGGCTGAACAAACCTGGTCCCAGGACAGATCTCTGAGGGAATTTCTCCCTTCTCTCCAGTCTGAACCTCTCTCTGTCAGTTTGGAGCCATCTTTCCTTGTCCTGTCCCAAGGGCTCCTGAGAGCCCTTCACATCCTTGCTGCCTTTGTTAAGCAGCTGCCCTCCATATCCCTCCCCTCTCACCCTGCATCTCCAAGGCTCCTCCTTTTCTGTCTGCATGTCTGCCACGTGCCCCTTCCTCCTTCTGCTCCAGTGGAGCTGAAGACCACTCTTGGCTAGCAGGAGCCCTCATTTTCTCTCTGCCAGGTTTTGCCCACAGAGCCTCACAGATCTCTCTCTCTCTTTCTCTCTTTTGGATGCTGCTGCTGCTGCAGAGCTGTGGAATGCTGTGAAGACTTCACTGCCCCTTCCCAGCCCTAGGCAGACTCTTCTCTGGATTATCTCCATCCCAAGGACACTCACATCCAAGAGGTATCAATTTTTATCTTCTATAATCATTTGTGGTGCCCTCTAAACGACCTTTTGTTTTCCCCTGCACCCTCCACAGAGAGAGAGAAAAAAGCTTTGGGGGTGCCAAAGGGGTGATGGAGAAGTGGTGGTGTGGTTAGCGTGGCACGGAGCATTGCTTAGGTTTGGGATACAGCCCCCCCCTCGTTCCTCTTTTCCATCAGCTGAGGGATTTCTGGGTGAGGAACTGCAGCAAGGCTGTGTCAAGCTGATTTTTTCTGGTGTTGATTGATCAAGTTAATAAAGCCAAAGTAATCAGCAGGCTGGAGCAGAACACACAGCAGGGACGTGCTGCTCCTACAAAGGCTTGGGGGACTGAAGGGCAGGGGGGGAGGAGGGGAGGGGGTTTAGTGTTTATTAGGCTTAATTTCTTCCCAGTAAATAATTGAGGTTGAGCTTTTATTAAAGAGAAGGCAAAATGCTGCTTGTGATTGCTGGTTGGGTTGGCAGAGGCTTGGTTCCTGGTGGGAATTTGGAGCATGGAATTGTTTGGGTTGGAAAAGAGCAAACCTCTTGAAGATCATCATCCAGTCCATCAGCTCAGCACCACCTCCCTGGGCAGCCCATTCCAGTGCCAATCACTCTCTCTGTCAATAACTTCCTCCTCACATCCAGCCTAGACCTGCCCTGCCACAGCTTGAGGCTGTGTCCCCTTCTTCTGTTGCTGCTTGCCTGGCAGCAGAGCCCAACCCCAGCTGCCTACAGCCTCCCCTCAGCTGGTTGTAGACAGAAATTCTTCATGGTGAGACCCTGGAGCAGGTTGCCCACTGAAAATGTGGATGCCACATCCCTGGAAGCATTCCAGGTGAGGCTGGATGGGGCTTTGAGCAACCTGCTCCACAGAATCACAGAGTTGCCTGGCTTGGGAAAGACCTCCAAGATCATCCAGTCCAAGCATCAACCCAACCCCACCATGGCCATCAAACCATGGCCCCAAGTGCCATGGGCACAGGTTTCTTCTACACCTGCAGGCATGGGGACACCTCCCTGGGCAGCCTCTGCCAATCCCTCACCACTCTTGCAGCAAAGGAATTTTTCCTCCTCTCCAACCTAACCCTCCCCTGGCACAATTCCAGGCCAGTTCCTCTCCTTCTATCACCTGAGACTTGAGGGAAGAGCTCAACACCCACCTGGCTCCAACCTCCTCTCAGGGAGCTGTACAGAGCAATGAGGTCTCCTCTCAGTCTCCTTTTCTCCAGCCTCAACCCCCCCCAGCTCCCTCAGCTGCTCCTCCCCAGCCCTGCTCTCCAGACCCTCCCCCAGCTTGGTTGCTCTTCTCTGGACCTGCTGCAGCTCTTCAATGTCCTTCTAGAGAGAGAGGCCCAAAACTGAACTCAGGATTTGATCCCAGCCCAGGGGCACAATCCCTGCCCTGCTCCTGCTGCCCACACCACTGCTGCTCCAGCCCAGGCTGCTGCTGCCCTTCTTGCCCACCTGGGCACCCTCTGGCTCATGCTCAGTCAGCTGCCAAGCAGCAGCCCTCAGCTCCTTTCCTGCTGGGCACTTTCCAGCCACTCTACCCCGAGCCTGGAGCCTTCCTGGGGTTGTGGTGAGCCAAGTGCAGGACCCAGCCCTTGGCTTTGTTGAACCTCCTCCATCTGACCTCAGCCCAGGGTTGCAGCCTGCTGAGATCCCTCTGCAGAGCCTCCCTGCCCTCCCAGAGCAGCTCAACAGCCCACCCAGCTGAGTGTGATCTCCACACTGCTGCTCCAGCCCAGGCTGCTGCTGCCCTTCTTGCCCACCTGGGCACACTGCTGGCTCTCCTTCAGCCTGCTGCCAAGCAGCATCCCTCAGCTCCTTTTCCTTCTGGACCACTTTCCAGCCTCTTTATGCCACACCTGGTCACAGGCTGGATATTGTTCTGGACAGATGTCACTTTCTGCCTGCCCTGTGCTTAGATTCTGCCCCCTCAGCTTTTATTCACACATGGTTGATGCTGCAGAGAAGCCCCTGGGATGGAGCAGGCACTGACTGCAGTGTCAGTGTGACCCAATCCAGCTGTTCTGGTGCAGGAGTGTGGAAAATCCCCAGGAGTGACTTCTCTTTTGCTTGGGTTGGGTTTTTCCCCCCCACCTTTTTTCTTTCTTTCCTCCTTTCCTATGTTTTGCTGCTTGCTTAGTAACATCAACTTTAAATGTCAGCTGCCAGGATACCCACTGAGTGTTCTGCTCCCACTCAAGTCAGAGCTGCTGAAATCCAGATGCAGGCAGACAGCAGCACTGCAGAGAGGTGCTCTGGGCTGCACTGCAGTGGAGTGAGACATTCAGAGGCCTCTGTGTGACCCCAGAACCCTTCAGATGCCTCCAAATTCCCCTTTGATATCCCTAGACCCACTTTGGATGCCTCTCCAGTTGGCAGGCAGTCACTGGGGGTGTCCCCCAGGGATCAGTGCTGGGCCCAGTCCTGTTTAATATCTTCATTGAGATCTGGATGAAGGGATTGAGTCTGTCAGTATCAGTAAGTCTGCAGGGGACACCAAGCTGGGAGCAAGAGTGGAGCTGCTGGAGGGTAGGAGGGACCTTGCCAAGCTGCATGGATGGGCACAGTCCAATGCTATGAGATTCAACAGGTCCAAGTGCCAGGTTCTGCTCTTTGGCCACACCAACCCCATGCAGTGCTACAGGCTGGGGCCAGAGTGTCTGGAGAGCAGCCAGGCAGAGAGGGAGCTGGGGGGAGTGGTTGGCAGCAGGTGGACATGAGGCAGCAGTGTGCCCAGGTGGGCAGCAGAGCCAATGGCATCCTGGGCTGGCTCAGGAGCAGTGTGGGCAGCAGGACAAGGGAGGTTCTTCTGCCCCTGTGCTCAGCACTGCTCAGGCCATCCCTGGAGTGCTGTGTCCAGTTGTGGGCTCCTGAATTGCAGAGAGATGTTGAGGTGCTGGAAGGTGTTGAGAGAAGGGCAGCAAGGCTGGG
Organism: Tricholaema leucomelas; assembly: GCA_013400475.1. Classification (NCBI taxonomy): domain Eukaryota; kingdom Metazoa; phylum Chordata; class Aves; order Piciformes; family Lybiidae; genus Tricholaema lacrymosa; species Tricholaema leucomelas. The sequence continues at coordinate 50,733 of WAAF01003215.1, read as the reverse complement.
GAGGGGCCTGGAGCACAGCCCTGTGAGGAGAGGCTGAGGGAGCTGGGGGTGTGCAGCCTGCAGCAGAGGAGGCTCAGGGCAGAGCTCATTGCTGTCTGCAGCTCCCTGCAGGGAGGCTGTAGCCAGCTGGGGTTGGGCTCTGCTGCCAGGCAGCCAGCAACAGAAGAAGGGGACACAGCCTCAAGCTGTGCCAGGGCAGGTCTAGGCTGGATGTTAGGAGGAAGTTGTTGGCAGAGAGAGTGATTGGCATTGGAATGGGCTGCCCAGGGAGGTGGTGGAGTGGCTGTGCCTGGAGGTGTTGAAGCCAAGCCTGGCTGGGGCACTTAGTGCCATGGTCTGGTTGGTTGGGCAGGGCTGGGTGCTAGGTTGGGCTGGCTGAGCTTGGAGCTCTCTTCCAACCTGCTTGGTTCTATGATTCTATGAAAGCTGAAGTGGGAAGATTCAGATTGGATGTTAGGAAGAAGTCTTCACCATGAGGGTGCTGAGAGCCTGGCACAGGTTGCCCAGGGAGGTGGTGGAAGCCTCATCCCTGGAGGTGTTTCAGGCCAGGCTGGCTGAGGCTGTGAGCAACCTGCTCTAGTGTGAGGTGTCCCTGCCCATGGCAGGGGGGCTGGAGCTGGATGATCCTTGAGGTCCCTTCCAACCCTGACTGATTCTATGATTCTATGACCTTCCTGACCACGACAGCTCCCTGCTGACTCGTGCTGAGCTTGTTGTCCACCAGCACAACCAGCAGATCCTTCTCCTGATCCTAGGACAACCTCCAGTCTATTCCCTCCACCTTTTTATTGGCTCCACACTTGTGCTGTCTCCATTCTGCAAGCAGAGGCCTCTCTCTCAGATGTATAATTCAGCTTCTCCTCCTGCTGAGCCAACCTTGTTTGTCTTGATAAATGAAATGTTCTCTGGGGACAACCTGCAGAGCATAGGATCAGAGCATTGTCTTCTCCCTTGTCTCAGGTGATAGAAGGAGAGGAATTGGCCTGAAACTGTGCTAGGGGAGGGTTAGGTTGGAGAGCAGGAAACATTTCTTTGCTGCAAGAGTGCTCAGGAATTGGAAGATAGAATCACAGAACTGTCAGGGCTGGAAGGGAGCTCAAGGATCATCCAGCTCCAAACCCCCTGCCATGGGCAGGGACACCTCACACTGGAGCAGGTTGCTCACAGCCACATCCAGCCTGGCCTGAAACACCTCCAGGGATGAGGCTTCCACCACCTCCCTGGGCAACCTGTGCCAGGCTCTCAGCACCCTCATGCTCAACAACTTCTTCCTATTGTCTAACCTAGATCTCCCCTCCTCTGGCTTGGATCCATCCTCTCCCCTCCTATCACTCCCTGACAGCCTAAAAAGTCCCTCCCCAGCTTTCCTGTAGCCCCCTGCAGATGCTGCAAGGCCACAGCGAGGTCTCCTCAGAGCCTTCTCCTCTCCAGACTGCACAGCCCCAACTCTCTCAGCCTGGCCCCACAGCAGAGCAGCTCCAGCCCTCTGCTCATCCTCCTGGCCCTTCTCTGGACACCTTCCAGCACCTCCAGCTCTCTCCTGTCACAGAGGCTGCAGAACTGGACCCAGAGCTCCAGGTGGGGTCTCAGCAGAGCAGAGCAGAGGGGCAGAATCCCCTCCCTGGCCCTGCTGCCCACACTGCTCTTGCTGCAGCCCAGGCTCTGCTTGCTCTCTGGGCTGCAGGTGCTCACTGCTGGCTCAGGTTGAGCTTCTCCTCCAGCAGCACCCCCAGGTCCCTCTCCTCAGGGCTGCTCTCCAGCCTGGCACTGCCCAGCCTTTGTCAGTGCCTGGAATTGCCCTAACCCTGCCCTTGGTCTTGTTGACCCTCACGAGGCTGTCCTGGGCTCATCTCTGCAGCTGCTGGAGCAGAGGTTGTGTCCTGCCCAGGTGCCTACCTGTGTCAGTGCTGCTCCACTGCCAAATCTTTGCTCCTGAAGGATCTTTGTGGGCAGTTTGCCTGCTGAGTGTCATCTTCTCCCTTGTTACCCTCATGTTCCCTCTCCCTCAGGCTTTTCCTTTCCCAATGGAAACCATTTCTGATGGTTCCTTCCTTCTCTGCTGTCAAAGAATGGCAGAAGAGAAAGTCAGGGATTGCTGAGACCATTTTTCCCCATGAGGCAGGCTCAGTTCTGTAGTAAACTCCTCTCTCTTTGCCTGCTCTGCTGGAGCTCAGTGGTAATTTGTCAGCTCTGCGACATTCCTCTTCAGGAGGAGTTGAAAGCAGAGCCCTCTGCTACAGGTGGTGAATTTGCTCCTGGGTTTTAGAGTAGGATGAGGTGTGTGAAGTGCTGTGCAGAGCAGCCAGGAGAGATTTCCTCTTTCCTAGGAAGTTCTTCATCTGAAGTAGAAGAGGGGGACCAGGAATGTATTCATACAGTCACAGAGTGGCTCAGGTGGGAAGGGAGCTCAGAGCTGCTCTCCTCCACCCTCCACACCATGCCCAGGGGCACCTCTCAGCCAGACTCAGCCGCTCAAGGCCTCATCCAGCCTGGTCTGCAGCACCCCCACACAGGAGGCAGCCACAGCCTCCCTGGGCAGCCTGGGACAGAGGCTCAGCAGCCTCCTCCTCAACAACTTCTGCCTCAGCTCCACTCTAAGCCTGCTCTGCCTCAGCCTCCAACCATTCCCCCTTGGCCTGGCTCTGGACAGCCTTAGCCAAAGTCCCTCTGCAGCCTTCCTGCAGGATGCCTTCAGCTGCTGGCAGGCAGCTCTGAGGTGCCCCTGGAGCCTTCTCTTCTGCAGGCTGCACCCCCCCAGCTCCCTCAGCCTGTGCTCACAGCAGAGCTGCTGCAGCCCTGGGCTCATCCTTGTGGCCTCCTCTGTGCTCCCTGCAGCAGCTCTGTGTGCTCCTGCTGCTGGGGCCAGCAGCCCTGGAGGCAGGCTTGGAGGGGAGCTGGGAGCAGAGCAGAGCCCAGGGGCAAAATCCCCTCTCTTGCCCTGCTGCCCACCCTGCTCTGGCTGCAGCCAGCACACAGCTGCCTGCTGGGCTGCAGGAGGGCACTGCTGGCTCCTGGGCAGCTTCTCAGCACCCAGCACCCCCAAGGCTCTCTCTTCAGGGCTGCTCTCAACCCCCTCTGCCCCCATGCTGGATTTGTGCCTGGGCTTGGCCTGACCCAGCTGCAGGCTCTTGCACTTGGACTTGTTGACTCTGCTGCAGTTGTCCCTGCCCCACTTCTGCAGCCTGCCCAAAGCCTTCCACTGGAATCTGTGGGGGAATAAAAAAGTCTTTAACTGGGGTAGGGGAATGCATTAAGGCCAAGAAGGACTCTGCAGGCAGGTTGTGGGCAGAAGAAAGAGCTGAGGAGGTCCTAGGATGGAGTCTTGGTAGGAAGATGCTTTTGTTTTCCTCAGCCTGGTAAACATTGCTAACCTAATTTCTTCTGCTAAGTGCCAGAGGTAGGTGGTAGGGAAAGCAGAGCAGCTCTGCAGGGAGTTGGGTTTTAGATTCATTTAGACTCAGGAGCTAGGCTTTAAAACAGTCATCAGGATTTAACCCTTCCCTCTCAGTCCTGCTGTCCTAGGGAAATGAAGGCTTTTGCCTTAAGCTGTCTCAGTGATTGCTTCCATTCTGCAGCTCTGGGAGCCTGACAGGGGAAGGAGAAGTCTCAGTGATGATTAAATTCATCAAGGCCTCCTGAAATTGCTGCCAGTGAAAGGCAGAAGTAAGTGGATCAAGTGGCAGCACAGATTAGTCACAGAATCCTTTGGGCTGGAAGAGGCCTTTAAGATCAAGTCCAACCATGAACACTCTGAAGTCCACCACTGAACCATGGCCCTCAGCACCACATCTCCATGGCTCTGGAACAGTTCCAAGGATGAGGACTCCACCACTGCTCTGGGCTGACCACTCCTGATAACCTGGGGTTGGACTGGATGAGCTTTGGAGGTCCACCCCAGAGCATTCTGTGACTCTGTGGTTCTTCAGCTGAGCTCTGGGCAGAACTGAGGAACCTCAGGAAGGTCAATGAGACTCACAAGTTGAGCACAGGATGCCAGGGGTGGCCTCACCAAAGCTCGGTCCAGGGAGCAATCCCTGCCCTGCTCCTGCTGCCCACACCATTGCTGAACAACCTCTGCCCTGGGCAGCCTGGGCCAGGCCTTGACAACTCATTCAGAGACTAAATCTTCCCTCATGTCCAACCTAAACCTTCCCTGGTGCCCCTTGGGGCCATTTCCTCTTCTCCTGTCACTTCTTCCTTGGGAGAAGAGCCTAAGCCCCACCTGGCTCTAAGCTCCTCTCAGGGAGCTGCAGAGAGCAATGAGGTCTCCTCTCAGCCTCCTTTTCTCCACCCTCCCCCCAGCTCCCTCAGCTGCTCCTCCCCAGCCCTGTTCTCCAGACCCTTCCCCAGCTTGGTTGTCCTTCTCTGGACCTGCTCCAGAGTCATTCTTACAGTCAAAGACTCAAAACTTGAGCACAGGATTCCAGGTCTGGCCTCACCAAGGCTCAGTCCAGGGAACAATCCCTGCCCTGCTCCTGCTGCCCACACCATTGCTGAGCAACCTCAGCTCCCTCAGTCACTCCTCAGAAGGCTCCAGACCCTTCCCCAGCTTCATTTCCCTTCCCTGGTTGTGCTCCAGCACCTCAGTGACCTTGGAACTAAAATTGAAGGCAGAATTTGCAGTGTGGCCTCTCCAGTGCCTAGCAGAGGGAGATGCTCCTTGCCCTGCTCCTGCTGGCACCACCACTAAACCATATCCCTCAGCACCACATCTCCACAGCCTGCAAGTCCCTGCAGGGATGGTGAACATCAAGGGCCAAGAAAGCCTTCAGTGAGAGGAGGAATTCCCTATCATGGGAGGGAAGCTTTGAGCATCCACTTGACCAAAGCCAGCTCCAAGGGAATCAGTGTTCAGGGGGCTCCTTGGATCCTCTTTCCTTGGGGTCTTGCTGTGGGGTTTGGGCTTTTTTGGTGTCATTGAATCAATTCATCGTGGAGCTGAGGCTTGGTTCTTGATGTTGAGGTGCTGGAGCAAAGCAGAGGCAACAAAGGTGTTAAAGGGTCTGGAGGAGTCCTGTGGGAAGCAGCTGAGGGGACTGGAGCAAAGGAGGCTGAGGGGAGACCTTTTGGCTCTCTGCAGCTCCCTGAAAGGAGGTTGGAGGCAGGTGGGGGTTGGATTCTTCTGCCAAAGGACAAGGGATAGGACAGGAGAAGTTCTTCCAAGGTTCAGTCTCCTCTTCCAGGTAAGAAATGACTGAATGGTAGGAAACAGCCTCAGGTTGCCCCAGGGGAAGTTTAGCTTGGCCCTGAGGAACAATTTCATGCCCCTGAGGGTTGCCAAGGCCTGTGCCAGGCTGCCCAGGGCAGTGGTGGAGTCCCCACCCCTGGAGGGGGTTCAGAGCCTTGCAGATGTGGTGCTGGGGGCCATGGGTTGGGGGTGCCCTGGCAGGCCTGGCTTAACCTTTCAATGTGATGACCTTCAAGGTCTCTTCCAACCAAAGCCATTCCAGGATCCCATCAAATCCCTTCAGCAGGGAGGCAGAGGAAAGCCTCCTGCAAGGAAACTCAGCTACCTGCCCCTTGGCAGCTCCCTCAGGGGGGGAACCAGCTGAAGGTGAAGCACGATGGAGCTGTGCACTTCCAGGCCAAAGGATCCCATTCCCAGCTTCAATCTTCCAGAGCTTCTGGCTGGCTGCAGCAGCAGCAGCACTGTGCCAGGAGCAAGATCTCACCCACAGATGCTACAAAGACCTTTCCCCCATCCCTGGAGGGATTTAAGAGCTGTGCAGATGTGGTGCTGAGGGCCATAGATTGGTGGTGGACTTGGTAGTGTGAGATTGGGTTTGATGCTCTCAAAGGTCTTTTCCAGCCTAAAGCATTCCAGGGTTGTGAGGGTTAGGAGTTGGGTAGGTGGATGTCGTTTCAGGAGTGGGCCAAACTCCCTCTCCGAGGAGCTTTCCAATGGGAATTTGCTGCTCCAAAAGCCCTGACTGAGAGCTGCTGCTTGGCACTTTGTCCACTTGTCCTCAGGAGGGGTTAGTGGCAGCACAAGCTCCTGAATTGTGTTTAATAGGTTTAATTAGGTTGCTGAAGGGATTAGGGAAGACTGGAGGCAGGATTAGGAAGCTGTTGTAACAGGTCTTGGGCAGCCTTGTAGAGAGGGGAGACCTCTGCCTGGCTTTGGGGTTTGGTTTGGGTTAATTCACTTAGGGAATGGGAAGAGTTTGATGGGAAATTGTAGCACATTTTATACCCTGGGCAAGGAAAATCTTCTGTGTGTGAGTGGCTAAACAGAAAATGAGAGACCTGAGAGGTGGTGGTGATGGTGGAGGACACTGCAGTATTGACCTGGGAGCAGAGGGGGTTGAGAGCAGCCCTGAAGAGAGAACCTTTGGGGTGCTGGGTGCTGAGAGGCTGCCCAGGAGCCAGCAGTGCCCTCCTGCAGCCCAGCAGGCAGCTGTGTGCTGGCTGCAGCCAGAGCAGGGTGGGCAGCAGGGCAAGAGAGGGGATTGTGCCCCTGGGCTCTGCTCTGCTCACAGCTCACCTCCAAGCCTGCCTCCAGGGCTGCTGGCCCCAGCAGCAGGAGCACACAGAGCTGCTGCAGGGAGCACAGAGGAGGCCACAAGGATGAGCCCAGGGCTGCAGCAGCTCTGCTGTGAGCACAGGCTGAGGGAGCTGGGGGGGTGCAGCCTGCAGAAGAGAAGGCTCCAGGGGCACCTCAGAGCTGCCTGCCAGCAGCTGAAGGCATCCTGCAGGAAGGCTGCAGAGGGACTTTGGCTAAGGCTGTCCAGAGCCAGGCCAAGGGGGAATGGTTGGGAGCTGAGGCAGAGCAGGCTTAGAGTGGAGCTGAGGCAGAAGTTGTTGAGGAGGAGGCTGCTGAGCCTCTGTCTCAGGCTGCCCAGGGAGGCTGTGGCTGCCTCCTGTGTGGGGGTGCTGCAGGCCAGGCTGGATGAGGCCTTGAGCAGCTGAGCCTGGCTGAGAGGTGTCCCTGGGCATGGTGTGGAGGGTGGAGGAGAGCAGCTCTGAGCTCCCTTCCATCCCAAGCCATTCTGTGCCTCCTCAGTGCCACGAGAAGTGCCTTTAAACTGCCTTTGTTCCTCAGCCCTTGTTGCCAGCAGCAGCAGAGACAGATCTAACGTGACAGGGATCTGCAGCAGCAGGGAGATGTTTAGGAGCTGCTTCTGCCCTCACTTATCTGCCAGTTTGTTCAGGCTCCCAGGTTTGTTTCTGCTGCTGAGCTGATAACATCATTAGTGCTTGAAGCAAGGTGAGGAATGCAGCTCCTTGATCCACTGCAGACGTTGTTGATGCTCCTGTCTGGGGGAGAAGCAAAATGCTTCAGGTTCTGACAGGCAAAAAACATCTCCATTTGCTTGAAAGAGCTGAATGCTCTTCTGCCAGCCCTGAGTGCCTCTGAGTCCTTTGCTGGACAGAATTGTAGGTGAGAATGAAGCCAATAGGATGAGGTTTAACAAGGCCAAGGGCTGGGTCCTGCTTTTACATCACAACAACCCCAGGAAGGCTCCAGGCTGAGGGCAGGAGGGGATGGAAAGTGCCTGGTGGGAATGGTCCTAGGAGTATTGGCTGACAGAGGCTGGATATGAGCCAGAGGGTGCCCAGGTGGGCAAGAAGGGCAGCAGCAGCCCTTGTGGTGTGAGCAGCAGTAGCAGGGCAGGGCTTGTGCCCCTGGGCTGGGCACTGGGGAGGCTACAACTGGCAGCCTGTGCTTTATTTTGAGTCTTTGACTGCAGGAAGGACATTGAGAGGCTGGAACAGGTCCAGGGAAGAGCAACCAAGCTGGGGAAGGGTCTGGAGAGCAGGGCTGGGGAGGAGCAGCTGAGGGAGCTGGGGATGTTGAGGCTGGAGGAAAGGAGGCTGAGAGGAGACCTCGTTGCTCTCTGCAGCTCTCTGCAGCAATCTGAGAGGAGGCTGGAGCCAGGTGGGAGTTGGTTTTGTCTCCCTAGGAACAAGTGAGAAGTGGAAATGGCTTCAGGTTGCCCCAGGGGAGGTTTAGATTGGTCATTAGAAGAATTTTTTGTGACTGAAAGGATTCTGAAAGATTGGCAGAGGCTGCCCTGGAGGTGTTTCACAGAGGCAGAGCTGTGGTGCTGAGGCCCCAGCCCAGCTAGGGTTGATGTTTGGAGTGGATCAGCTGCCAGCTGGAATCGAATTCAGGTTGCTGTGATGGAGGGGCTGCAGGAGAGCTCCTCCATAGGATGTGCACTCTGCTCTTCTTCCTGAGCTCTGGGCTTGGGTGGCTGGGATCAGACTTCACTGCCCTGCATAGCTTCATCTCTTTATCCCAGGCTGCCTGCAAGCAGTGAGTCTGGAGCAATGTAGTTGTGATGTGACCTGGCTAGGCTCAAAATGACACTTGGAAGGAAGCTGCCAAGCAGAGCCATCTGTTTTCAGCTGCTTGATTTGCTCCTTCAGCCCAAACAGGCTCAGCAGCTCCGAGGCAAGCAGTTAGCAGGGAGGACCAAGTGTTGATGTGCTGCTCAGAAGCCATCTCAGGATGAATTAAGTGTCCTCCTCAGGAGCACAAACTCAGAGCCTTGGAGTTCTTTCCTTTCTTTGTACTTCACTGTTGGTGCTGCTGTTCCCATCACCTCTTCTGCTCTGCAGATGAGGTCTATTGTCACTTCTGCTTGGTAAAGAAGTGACCTTTAAATTGCTTTTCCTGCAGCTTGCCAGAGGCTCTGAGGCTCCTCTGAAATGATTTTTCTGAAGCAGGAGTTCTTAAACCTTTCAAATGCTTCCTCAGGACACACTTCTATGAGAGAGGCTGGAGGAAAGGTGCCTCTGAAAGGGCAGAGCCTCCTCCTAGGCTGTGCTTTGTAACTGCACTGAAGCTTCAGGTGCTGCTTCCTTCAGTGGCCCTCCAGATGCTGGGTTGCAAGAAGGTAGAAGGCAGATAGGTTGCTAGAGGTAGGAGCTGCATTCACTCAGGCATTTATCAAATCCCAGCATGGTTGGGATTGGAAAGGACCTCTGGAGCTCAGCCAGTCCAGCTCCAGCAGGGCACCCACAGCAGCTTGCTCCATCAGGACACCCACAGCAGCTTGCACAGCAGGGCACCCACAGCAGCTTGCTCCAGCAGGGCACCCACAGCAGCTTGTTCCAGCAGGGCACCCACAGCAGCTTGTTCCAGCAGGGCACCCACAGCAGCTTGTTCCAGCAGGGCACCCACAGCAGCTTGCTCCAGCAGGGCACCCACAGCAGCTTGCTCCAGCAGGGCACCCACAGCAGCTTGCACAGCAGCACAATGGCCAGGGGGGGTTGGAAGCTCTGCACACAAGGAGGCTCCACAGCCTCTCTGGGCAGCCTCCTGCAGGCTTCCAGCACCCTCACAATAACTTTCTCCTCCTGTCCAGGTGGAACCTCCTGGGTTCCAGTTTGTGCCCCTTGTGCTGTCCCTGGGCAGCACTCAGCAGATGACAGCCCCAGCCCCTTGCCCCCCACAGCCCCTTCAGCTCTTGCTGAGCACTGCTCTGCTGCTGTCTGGGGCTGCTTTCCTGCAGGGTTGCAATTGCAGCAGGGTCCAGCTCTGGGGTTCTCCTGTTGCTCTCAGTTGCAGCAGGGTCCAGCTCTGGGGTTCTCCTGTTGCTCCCAGTTGCAGCAGGGTCCAGCTCTGGGGTTCTCCTGTTGCTCCCAGTTGCAGCAGGGTCCTTCTTTAGAGCCCTCCTGTTGTTTGGAGTTCCAGCTAGCTCCAGCTCTGGGGTTCTCCTGTTGCTCCCAGTTGCAGCAGGGTCATTCATTAGAGCCCAACTGCTGTCTGGAGCACAACCTAGCTCCAGGCTTTCAGCTTCTTGCTGGGCAGTGTTTGTTCTTTCCCTCTCCTGGGAGCAAAGCTCACAGCTGTTTTTATCTGCATCACGCAGTGTTGAGAGGAGCTTTGGGTGCTGTAAGGAGGGATCGGTGCTGGTCATGGGCTGACCCCTCTCAGCAAGGCTCCCTGGTGCTCACAGAGCAGCAAACCTCCTCAGCAGCTTGCTAAAAGCAGCTGGAATTTGGCACAAAGCCTCGGGGAGAAGCTGCTGCTGCTGCTGCTTCTGAAGGGCCTCTCTGCTTGCTGGGCGATGGAGCTCTTTTGGGAGGTGCACAGCAATGAGCCAAGGAGCAGTGGATGCAAAGTGGATCAGAGAAGGTTTCATCTGCACAGGAGGAGAAACTTGTTTGGTGTGAGGGTGGCAGAGCCCTGGAGCAGGCTGCCCAGAGAGGTTGTGGAGTCTCCTCTGAAGACTTCCAAGCCCTTCCTGGATGTGTCCCTGTGTGACCTGCCCTGGCTGCTCCTGCTTTGGCAGGAGGCTTGGCCTGGATGATCTCTGGAGGTCCCTTCCAACCTCTACCATTCTGTGACTGTGCTTCTGTTCTCCTGTTCCAAGCTCAGCTGCTGTCTGCTGCAAGGCTGGGAGGGGGTTGGTGTGTGACAGCTGTCACAGCACTCTGCTGGCTGGGATGGGGAGGGCTCTGCTGCTGGCAAACTCAATTTGCTTCACTTTTCATGCCTCATTTAATAATCACATCCACACAGGAGTAAGGAAGAAGTCTTTTGCTGGCAGCACTGGACCAGAATTAGAAACATGCAGAAAAGCTTCTAAGCAAAAGGCTCCTACAGGACCTTGGCTGCTCCTCATGGGGTGCTTGATCTGGGGAGACAGCTTAGAAGCCACTCTGGTCATGGGCTGGGATGTACTTCAGAGTCACAGACTGCATCTGGTTGGAAGAGACTCTCCAAGGTCATCTTCTCCAGTCCCCCTGCACTCAGCAGGGACACCTCCAGCAGGCTGCCCAGGGCCACATCCAGCCTGATCTTGGATGTCTCCAAGGATGGGGCCTCAACAACATCTCTGGGCAGGCTGCTCCAGCACCCTCATGGTGCAGAACTTGTTCCTTACATCCAATCCCCATCTCTCTGCCTCCAGCTCCAAGACATTGCCTCTTGTTCTATCACCCCTGAGCCTTCTGAACCTCCCCAGCCTGCCTGCAGCTCCCCTTCAGATACTGAAATGCAGCTCTGAGGCCTCCCTGCAGCCTTCTCTTCTCCAGGCTGAACAGCCCCAACTCCCCCAGCCTGCCCTCACAGCAGAGGTTCTCCATCCCTCTCTGATTACCTTGGTGGCCTCCTCTGAACCCTCTCCAGCAGGTCCATGTCTCTCTTGCTAGACCCTAAGGCAGAAGCTGCTGAAGCAGCTCTGAGCCCAATTGTTTGTTTCAGGGGCTGATTATTGAGGGTTCTTCATCACCTTGGTGACCTCCTCTGGACCCTCTCCAGCAGGTTCAGGTCTCTCTTGCTCGACCCTGAGGCAGAAGCTGCTGAAGCAGCTCTGAGCCCAATTGTTTGTTTCAGGAGCTGATTATTGAGGGTTCTCCATCACCTTGGTGACCTCCTCTGGACCCTCTCCAGCAGGTTCAGGTCTCTCTTGCTAGACCCTGAGCAGAAGCTGCTGAAGCAGCTCTGAGCCCCAATTGTTTGCTTCAGGGGGTGACTATTGAGGGTTCTCCTTCCTGCTGGCAAAGCAAACCACCCAAATCCCTGCTGCATTCATCCAGGGCCTCACTTTGTGGTTATGAAACAACCTTAAACCAAAACCCAACCCCAAACAGGATATTTTTGGGGGGTTTTATTTCTTCTCCTGCTGCAAGCAAGTGTTAGAGGCTTTAAACCCCAACCCCAGGCAGGATATGTTGGTTTTTTTGGGGAGGTGTTGGTGTTATTTTCTTTCCCTGATGCAAGCAAGTGTCAGAGGCTGGGATTAGAGTCCTGCTTGGGGTTTTGGTTTGGGTTTCTTTTTATTTCCTGTGGCTCTTTTGTAATTCCAGGATTATGTCCAACAAAGATCCTCTTCATCACCCTCAGGCTTTCATTAGCTTTGGATTGCAGTGACCTTTCCCCTCCCTTTTCCTCTCCCCCTCCTCTTTAAACTCCATGAGATGAATTTTTGGGGGTTGGTTTTATTTTTCCTCTTTCTGTTCAAGCTGGAATTTCCTTTTGACTCCTCCTTAACCTATTTTAGAATCGATTTCTACTGGGTTTAGACCAAATAGAGCTGCTGGGACTCAGCCTCCTCTCTCTCTCTGCTTTTAAACTTGGAGATCCACACTTTTGCTGCTGTGGTTTGGAGCATTTCCCTGCACCTCTGGAGTTTCCCTCCTCTTTCTCTTTCCTTCCTCTATCCTTTACTCTTTTGCTCTCACCTTCCTCAAGTAGGGTCCTTCAGTTTAGGTGGCTTTGGTTTCGGGTCAGGGTTCTGAAGGTGGTCACAGTAATTAGTAAAGCAGCAAAGTGGAACAAGAGTGATGGTGGAGGACACTGCAGTACTGACCTGGGTGCAGAGGGGGTTGAGAGCAGGCCTGAAGAGAGAGCCTTGGGGGTGCTGGGTGCTGAGAAGCTGCCCAGGAGCCAGCAGTGCCCTCCTGCAGCCCAGCAGGCAGCTGTGTGCTGGCTGCAGCCAGAGCAGGGTGGGCAGCAGGGCAAGAGAGGGGATTGTGCCCCTGGGCTCTGCTCTGCTCCCAGCTCACCTCCAAGCCTGCCTCCAGGGCTGCTGGCCCCAGCAGCAGGAGCACACAGAGCTGCTGCAGGGAGCACAGAGGAGGCCACAAGGATGAGCCCAGGGCTGCAGCAGCTCTGCTGTGAGCACAGGCTGAGGGAGCTGGGGGGGTGCAGCCTGCAGAAGAGAAGGCTCCAGGGGCACCTCAGAGCTGCCTGCCAGCAGCTGAAGGCATCCTGCAGGAAGGCTGCAGAGGGACTTTGGCTAAGGCTGTCCAGAGCCAGGCCAAGGGGGAATGGTTGGGAGCTGAGGCAGAGCAGGCTTAGAGTGGAGCTGAGGCAGAAGTTGTTGAGGAGGAGGCTGCTGAGCCTCTGTCCCAGGCTGCCCAGGGAGGCTGTGGCTGCCTCCTGTGTGGGGGTGCTGCAGGCCAGGCTGGATGCCACCTCTTGGATTGCAGTTTGTGCCCCTTGCCCATTGTGCTGTCCCTGGGCAGCACTCAGCAGGTGCCAGCCCCAGCCTCTTGCCCCCCACAGCCCCTTCAGCTCTTGCTGCCCTCTGGGGCTGCTCTCCTGCAGGCTCCTAGCCCCAGGGCTCTCAGCCTTTGCTCCTCACAGAGCTGCTCCAGACCCCTCAGTCTCTCCCCAGCCTCCCCTGGCCTCTCTCCAGTAGTTTCTCTAGAACTGGGAGAGCTCAAACCTGGACCCAATTCTCCAGATGTGGCTTCATTAGGCCTTAGTAGTGCAGGACAGAGCCAGGATCTGACTCTGTCCCTGATGCCAGCTGGGGGTTGCAGGGTGGCACAGGGAGTTTTTCTCTCACCTCTCGATTGCCAGCACTGACTTAGCTCTCTCAAGCTCAGTTTTTCTCCTTCCCCCTTCCAAAGCCGGCAGAAGACTTCCAGAGGCAGCTGGCAGGAGTGAATTGCAGCTGGAAGGGGATTAGCATCTGTATCAAACCCTCTGCAGCAGAAGCAGATTAGCAGCCCTGGGGCAGCAGATAACAAGAGCTCAGGCAGGCAGCTCCGGAGAGGCTGCTGCTGGAAGGGATGAGAAGGAGCAGAGTTCAGCGGTGCTGACCTCCTGATGTTCTCCTCTGGGCCTGCTGCTGGGCTGCCTTGGCAGGTCACAGGAGGACAGGAGGTTAAGGGCTGGGAGGGACCTCCAGAGCTCATCCAGCCCAACCCCCCCTGCACTCAGCAGGGACATCCTCAGCTAGATCAGGTCACCCAGAGCCTTGTTCAGCCTCATCTTGATTGTCTCCAGGGCTGGGGCCTCAACCACCTCCCCAAGCAACCTGTTGCAGTGTTCCAGCACCCTCCTGGTGCAGAACTTGTTCCTCACATCCAAGCTCAATCTGCTCTGCTCTTTCCAACCATTGTCCTATCACTGCAGGCCTTAGGGAGCAGACCCTCTGCAGCCTTCTTGTAGTCCCTTTGGGTATTGGAGAGCTGCTCTAAGGTCTCCCTTGGATCATCTTTGTTCCAGTTGGGAAGGACTTCTAAGGTCATGGAGTCCAAACCATCACCCTAGGGTCACCATGGCCATTAAACCATGTCCTGTTGTGGAGCTAGAAGAGCTCAGTCTTGTCATGTAGACCTGGCACTGGACTTTAGGACATAGAATGATAGAATCAAGCAGTTTGGAAGAGACCTCCAAGCTCATCCAGTCCAACCTAGCACCCAGCCCTGGCCAATCAACCAGGCACGGTTCAATGAGCCTGGTGGTGTTGAGTTGGACTTGATGATCACAGAATGTTAGGGGCTGGAAGGGACCTCCAGAGCTCATCCAGTCCATCCCTCCCACCAGAGCAGGGTGACCTGGAGCAGATCACACAGGAACACATCCAGCTGGATCTGGAATATCTCCAGAGAGGAAGACTCCACAACCCACACCCTGGGCAGCCTGTTCCAGATGTTCTCCCCCTGCCAAGACGATTTTTGGTGTCCTTCTTTGGAAATGCTTGGAGGTGTCACCTCCAGATCCTTCCCCAAATGTCATTCCTGTGCTTCCCTTTCCTTCTTCCATCAGCCAGCAGCAAGGGTTTGGCAGCAGATCAGAACCCCAGCAGAGGTGCAGCCACTTGCTTCATCTCTTCACAGATGCTCTCTCTGTGGGTTGAGCTGAACAAAGGAAGGTTGTGAGAGCAGGCAGCAGCAGTGGCTGCTTCACCAAGAGGTGGGAAAGCTTCTGCTCGTTTCCCATGCCTGGGGTTTTGTGCCAGGCTCAGCTTGGCATTGCCTTCATTTGCAATCTAATGACCTTAGCTGGAGTGGGGAGACCTGGGCTTGCTCTGCAAGGGGCTTCCACACATCTGGTTAATTGCTTGCCTGTGGCAAGCAGGTTGCCTGCAGGCAAAATTAAAGTGGCACCCCTTGAAAGCTTTCTAATTAGCAGCCTTCGGTGCTGTTTGATGTCTTCATCCCTGGCACAGAGAGCAGGAGGGGCTGGAAACCCTGCAGCTGGGTGGAGGCAATGCCAAGCACTGATCCAGGCTGGGCAGTGCCTGGCTGGAGAGCAGCCCTGAGCAGAGGGACTTGGGGGTGCTGCTGGAGGAGAAGCTCAGCAGGAGCCAGCAGTGTGCACTTGCAGCCCAGAAAGCCAAGCAGAGCCTGGGCTGCAGCAGCAGAAGTGTGGCCAGCAGGGCCAGGGAGGGGATTCTGCCCCTCTGCTCTGCTCTGCTGAGACCCCACCTGCAGTACTGCATCCAGCTCTGGAGCCCCTGGGACAAGAGGGCTGTGGAGATGCTGGAGAGTGTCCAGAGCAGGGCCAGGAGGATGCTGAGAGGGCTGCAGCAGCTCTGCTGTGAGCACAGACTGAAAGAGTTGGGGCTGTGCAGGCTGGAGCAGAGGAGGCTCCCAGGGGACCTTCTTGTGGCCTTCCAGGATCTGAAGGGGACTACAAAAAAGCTGGGGAGGGACTTTTGAGGCTGTCAGGGAGTGCCAGGAGTGGGGGGAATGGAGCAAAGCTGGAGGTGGGGAGAGTGAGGCTGGAGGTGAGGAGGAAGTTGTTGAGCATGAGAGTGGTGAGAGGCTGGCAGGGGTTGCCCAGGGAGGTGGTTGAGGCCCCATGGCTGGAGGTGTTTCAGGCCAGGCTGGCTGAGGCTGTGTGCAGCCTGCTCTAGGGTAGGGTGTCCCTGGGCATGGCAGGGGGCTGGCACTGGCTGCTCCTTGTGCTCCCTTCCAGCCCTGCCTGATTCTGTGATTCTAAGGAGAAAGGAAAGGATAAGGGAAAGGAAAGGAGAAAGGAGAAAGGAAAGGAAAGGATAAGGGAAAAGAAGGGAAGGGAAGGAGAAAGGAAAAGATAAGGGAAGGGAAAGGAAAGGAAAGGAAGGGAAGGGAAGGGAAGGGAAGGGAAGGGAAGG
>WAAF01003215.1:1422-14986 GCA_013400475.1 Tricholaema leucomelas | reverse complement strand
CTGCCCCCATGTTGGATTTGTGTCTGGGTTTGGTGTGACCCAGCTGCAGGCTCTTGCACTTGGACTTGTTGACTCTGCTGCAGTTGTCCCTGCCCCACTTCTGCAGCCTGCCCAGATCCTCCTGGCTGCCATCCCTGCCCTCAGGTGAGCCCAGGGCACCTCACAGCTTGGTGCTGTTGAGAAACCTACCGAGATAGGAGGCTGCAGTGAGCTGGGGTTGGTCTCTTCTGCCTTGTCTCAGGTAATAGAAGGAGCGGAAATGGCCTGGAATTGTGCCAGGGGAGGGGTAGGTTGGAGAGGAGGAAAAATCCCTTTGCTGCAGGAGTGGTGAGGGATTGGCAGAGGCTGCCCAGGGAGGTGCTGCAGTCCCCATGGCTGCAGGTGTTGAAGAAAGCTGTGAGGATGGCACTTGGGGCCATGGTTTGAGGCCATGGTGGGGTTGGGTTGATGCTTGGACTGGATGATCTCAGAGAGCTTTCCCAAGCCCTGATGCTTCTCTAATTCCATTTTCTGAGTCCATATCTGAGTTCTTTTCCCTTCTCCCTGTGCTTTGCTTTGCCTCTGGGCTTTTTAATTCCTCTTCAACCAAGGTTAGCCCTTCCCTAGCTTCTCCCCAGCTCTCTGAATCCTCCAAGGCACCAAAGTGTCATTCTCCTAGGGTAGCTCTTTGGACCTGTGATGAATAAAGATGAAGTGGAAGCCCAAATGCTTCTCCCATTAAGCTAAAACTTTGGTTCTCATGGCAACAGGTTACAACTCTCCTGCATTGCCATGACAATCATCCCTTGCAAGATAAAGAACCTGGCTCCAGTTATTTTTAGTGTGTCCTCTATTCCCATGGAGACCAACTTGGACTTGAAGTGTTTGATGCTTTTGTGCTCCAAAGCCTTTAATGAGCCTCACACAAGTAAGGCACTAAAGGCAGAGCCCTCCCAGGTCAGCCCAAGACTTCCAACAGGCCCTTGCAAGGCTGTAGAGGACTTTTTTTTCCCCTTCCCTGCTGCTTTGTTTGGGACTTTTGTTCCTTTTCTTATCTTCTCTTGTGGCATTTTGAATGTTTGCATTTGCTCCTCTGGCCTCAGCACTTGGGTCCTGCTCTCTGCATGCAGATGATCTTGGACTGGATGATCTTGGACTGGATGATCTTGGACTGGATGATCTTGGAGGTCTCTTCCAAGCAGGTTGATTCTGTGATTCTCTGTGTGCCTGATCCCTGTTTGTTGTGTTCAATTCTGAGCCAAAAACTTGAGGTTCTGTGATGGAAAATGGGAAAAAAAAAATACCACAAACCCCAAAATATCTACAAAGGGAGGAGTGAAAAGGTTAGAGAAGACCAGGAATGGGTCATTGAGAATGGTAATGTAGTTCTTACCTTGTGGGACTGGGGCAGGAGAATGGCACAGGAATCAAGTTCAGTCCTGGCACCAGGCTTGTTCAGCCTCTCTGTGGGTGCCATGGACAGAGGCACTGAGTGCAGCCTCAGCAAGTTTGCTGCCCACACCAAGCAGCAGCCAGGCTGGAGGGCAGGGATGGCAGCCAGAGGGAGCTGGGCAGGCTGCAGAGGTGGGCACAAGCCAAGCTCAGGAGGTTCAACAAGACCAAGGGCAAGGTCCTGCAGCTGGGTGGAGGCAATGCCAAGCACTGATCCAGGCTGGGCAGTGCCTGGCTGGACAGCAGCCCTGAGCAGAGGGACTTGGGGGTGCTGCTGGAGGAGAAGCTCAGCAGGAGCCAGCAGTGTGCACTTGCAGCCCAGAAAGCCAAGCAGAGCCTGGGCTGCAGCAGCAGAAGTGTGGCCAGCAGGGCCAGGGAGGGGATTCTGCCCCTCTGCTCTGCTCTGCTGAGACCCCACCTGGAGTACTGCAGCCAGCTCTGGAGCCCCTGGGACAAGAGGGCTGTGGAGCTGCTGGAGAGTGTCCAGAGCAGGGCCAGGAGGATGCTGAGAGGGCTGCAGCAGCTCTGCTGTGAGCACAGACTGAGAGAGTTGGGGCTGTGCAGGCTGTAGGGGCATACAGGGGTGAGGAGATGGGAGGATGGTGCAGGAATCCTCCTGTCCCTTGCTCAGGAGATCTTCCAACTGGCTGTAGGAGCATAAAGGGGTGAGAAGGAGGCTGGTGGGGAGGCCATGGGGCTGTTGGCTTGATGCTTGGACTGAATGGTCTTAGAGATCCCTTCCAACCTAACTCTCTCTCTGATTCTGTACTCAGCACTGTGGTGTGCTCTGAAAGAGCAAGAGGCAGTGGGGGTGAGACTGGTGTGGAGCAAGCAGAGGGGGACAGTTCAGGAGGCATCTGCTGCCAGCTGGGGGTGGAACATTGCCAGCCTCACTGCCAGCCTCACTGCCAGCCACTGTCCACCAGCTCCTTCTGCCCTCCTTTGCCTTCCAGCTCTTGCAGTAACCAATGCTTAAATCATCCCTAGGGAAAAAAAACCCTTCCTTGCCTAATGGGCCACTCAGGGTGGCCCAGGTGGTTTCTCTGCAGGTCCATCTGGCAGCAGCTGAAGCCCATCTGGCCCTGCTTTGGCCCTGGCAGAAAGCTCTGCAGGTTTTTCCCAGGAGGTTTATCCCCAGCCCTTGCCTGTCAGATGTAAGAACCCCAAGCCAAGAGAGCACAAGGAGCAGGAACTCCTCCTCTCAGTCCTTTCTAGGGCAGGCTGAGTGACTTCTGCTGCAAAATTGTCTGTGGCCTCTTCATCATGAGCACATCTCCTCCCTTGGCAGAGCACAACTCTCCCAGTGTAGCAGAAGTGAGGTCCTGGGGAGCTTGGAGGCTTCAAGCAAAGGAATGATCTGGTGGGGTTAGGTTTAGTTTTAAGTCATGCCTCAGCTTTTGTCTTGCTCTTGCTCCTGGTGGAGTCTCCAGGCTTCAGAGGGAAGTTGTCTCCAGGCACTTGCATGCATCTGTCTGCATGCACACAAGCTGCAGGACTTCGATGTCCTCACTGTCACAGGACCTCAGAGTGTTTGGGGTTGGAAGGGAACCTCTGGAGCTCAGCCAGTCCAACCCCCCCTGCTCCAGCAGGACATCCACAGCAGCTTGCACAGCAGCACAATGGCTGGGGGGGGGGGTTGGAAGCTCTCCCCAACCTCTCTGGGCAGCCTGCCCCAGGCCTCCAGCACCCTCACATCAAACAAGCTTCTCATCTTCAGCTGGAACCTCCTGGTTGCAGTTTGTGCCCCTTGTGCTGTTTCCTGGGCACCACTCAGAAGATGCCAGCCCCATCCTCTTGCCCCTCAGCTGCCCTTTGGGGCTGCTCTTCTGCAGGCTCTCAGCCTTTGCTCCTCAGAGAGCTGCTCCAGGCCCCTCAGCCTCTCCCCAGCCTCTCCTGGACTCCCTCCAGCAGTTCCCTTTCTGTCTTGAACTGGGTGAGCCCAAACCTGGCCCCAGATCTCCAGATGTGGCATGACCAGGGCCAAGTAGGGAGGCAGGAGAACCTCCCTTGACCTGCCTTCCACATTTCTCTTCATGCCCCCAGGACACCCTTTGCCACCTCACCCACCAGGGCACATTGTTGCCTCATGGTGCACTTCTTCCCCAGGACTGGAAGATCCTTTTGTGTTCAACTTCTCCCCAGCAGGTCCCCCCTCACCTGCCCTGCTGCAGGGGTTTGTTCCTCCCCAGGGGCAGAAGCCTCCACTTGCCTTGCTTGACCTTCAGGAGGTTCCTCTCCCCAGACCTCTCCAGCCTGGCCCAGCACTGCCTGATGGATGTCACCACTGCTGCCAGTTTGGTGCCACCTGTAATGACTCAGTTACTAAACACAAACCTTTGTCCTCCTGCCATGTCCATCCAGCACCTTTCACCAGCAGAGTGAAGGTGGCTTCAGTCCCCCAGGAGGACAAAAGACCTCTCTGAGAGTCTTCATGGAGTCACAGAAGGTCAGGGGCTGGAAGGCACCTCCAAAGCTCAGCCAGTCCAAGCCCCCTGCCAGAGCAGGAGCACCCAGAGCAGATCACACAGGAACACATCCAGGTGGGTCTGCAATACCTCCAGAGAGGGAGACTCCACAGCCCCCCTGGGCAGCCTGTGCCAGGCTTCTGCCACCCTCACAGGGGTAAAATTCCTCCTCATGCTTCCATGGAACTTCCTCTGCCTCAACTTGCCCCCAGTGCCCCTTGGCCTTGGGCATCACCCAGCAGAGCCTGGCTGCAGCCTCTGGGCACTCAGCCTGCACATCTTTATCAGCAGGAATGAGGGCAGCCCTCAGGCTCCTCCAAGCCCCAGCTCCCTCAGGCTCTCCTCCTAAGGAAGATCTTCAGGGAGCCCTGGGACAAGAGGGCTGTGGAGATGCTGGAGAGTGTCCAGAGCAGGGCCAGGAGGATGCTGAGAGGGCTGCAGCAGCTCTGCTGTGAGCACAGACTGAAAGAGTTGGGGCTGTGCAGGCTGCAGCAGAGGAGGCTCCCAGGGGACCTTCTTGTGGCCTGCCAGGATCTGNGATCTTCCACTGCCTTCAGCAGCTTTGTGGCTCTGAGCTGGACTCTCTCCAGCACTTCCCTGAGCTTCTTCTTGAACTGAGGGGCCCAGAACTGGACACAACATTGCAGATGTGGCCTCAGCAGGGCAGAGCAGAGGGACAGGAGAACCTCTCTGCACCTACTACCCACAGCCCTTCCAACCCACCCCAGGATGCCTTTGGCCTTCTTGGCCACCACAGCACACTGCTGGCTCATGCTCAACCTCCCAGCCACCAGGACCCTCAGGTCCTCTTCCCCTTCACTGCCTTCCAACAGCTCAGTCCCCAACCCACCCTGATCCAGGCCTTGTTGTTTGCCAGCTGCAAGGCTCTCCCCTTGCCCTTGCTGAACTTCATTCCATTTCTCCCTGCCCAGCCCTCAGCCTGTGCCACCCTGGCTGGATGGCAGCACAACCCTCTGCTGTGTCTCAGCCTCTCCACCCAGTTTGGTGTCATCAACAAACCTGCTGCCAGTGCCCTCTGTGCCCTCATCCAGGGTATTGATGAATACATTGAGCAGAACTGGGCCCAACCTTCTCAGCTCCACACTGAACTGGTCCCAACCTTCTCAGCTCCACACTGAACTGGTCCCAACCTTCTCAGATCTGCACTGAACTGGTCCCAACCTTCTCAGCTCCACACTGAACTGGTCCCAACCTTCTCAGATCTGCACTGAACTGGTCCCAACCTTCTCAGCTCCACACTGAACTGGTCCCAACCTTCTCAGATCTGCACTGAACTGGTCCCAACCTTCTCAGCTCCACACTGAACTGGTCCCAACCTTCTCAGCTCCACACTGAGGGCAAGATTAGGCTTAGAAAGGGAAGCTCAAGCCCTGAACCTCTCAAAGATGGGAGGATGGAGGTTTTTCATCCCTCCCTCTGCCTGCTGGGGTTGGGTTGTTGCTTTGCTCTGCTCTGTGGTACCCAACACCAACCCAGCCTTGTGCACCTCTGGGTTTCCTCCCAGCCCCTCCCTGCATCCCTCTGGCTGAAAGCATCCAGGCAGCAGATTTAATGCAGCTCATTTGCTGCCCCTTCAGAATGATTCTTAGCTCTGCATTAATGTGCTGAGCAAGTGAAACTGCTTAATGAGGGGAGGAGGAGGAGGAGGAGGAAGGAATCTTTGCTTTGAGGTGGGGCTTGTTCCTGGAAGCAGAGGGGAGGATAATTAACATTCCAGCTGAGGACTCAGTTACTATGGCAGTGAGTTTTGATGGAAGAGGGGTTGAGACAGGTGAGCTCATTCCAAGCAGCCCCAGGCCATATGTTTGGTTCTGTCTTTTGCTGCCTGAGTCTTGAGGTCCTTTAAATCCTGAGTGGAGATGACCTTCAGGGGATGGTTAAAATCAGACAGGCCCTCAGCCTGCTTTCTTTTTTCCCCTTCTTGTTGCTGCCACACAAACTCATTAGTTCCATAAACAGGATGAAAGGTTTTAATCTCCTCTCAGAGTGAGTTGCATTTTTAGTGGGACTTACTCTGCCTTTTTTTTGGTTTGTTTGCCTTTTTGGGCTGCTTTGGGATCTCACTGAGCTGGAAGTGGAGAGCACAGGCAGCTGCTGCAGCCATCAGGCTTGCCTGAAGTGCATAGCAAAGCTTGCTCCTTACTCTGGCCTCATCTGGAATAGCACAACCAAGTCTGGGCTCCCCAGTGACAGAGAGCCTGGGGACTGCTGCAGGGAGTCCAGGAGGGGCTCAGGGGCTTGGAGCAGCTCTGGGAGCAGCAAAGGCTGAGAGCCCTGGGGCTGAGAGCCTGCAGAAGAGCAGCCCCAGAGGGCAGCTGAGCAGTGCTCAGCAAGAGCTGAAGGGTGGAAGTGAACAGGATGGGGCTGGGATCTGGGAGGTTAACAGGATGGGGCACCTGAGTGGTGCCCAGGGACAGGACAAGGGGCAATGGGCAGCAGCTGGAAGACAGGAGGAAGACAGGAGGAGCACAGGAGGAGCACAGGAGGAGCGCAGGAGGAGCACAGGAGGAGCACCGGAGGAGCACCGGACGAGGGCAGGAGGAGCGCAGGAGGAGCACAGGAGGAGCACCGGAGGAGCACCGGACGAGGGCAGGAGGAGCGCAGGAGGAGCACAGGAGGAGCACCGGAGGAGCACCGGACGAGGGCAGGAGGAGCGCAGGAGGAGCACAGGAGGAGCACCGGAGGAGCACCGGACGAGGGCAGGAGGAGCGCAGGAGGAGCACAGGAGGAAGGCAGGAGGACGGCAGGAGGAGCACAGGAGGTTCCATCTCAGCATGGGTGTGTTTGCAGCACTTGCAGAGAAGGAGACTCCACAACCTCTCTGGGCAGCCTGCTCCAGGCCTCCAGCAGCCTCACACCAAGCACCTTTCTCCTCATCTCCAGGTGGCACCTCCTGGGTTGCAGTTTGTGCCCCTTGTGCTGTCCCTGGGCAGCACTCAGCAGGTGCCAGCCCCAGCTTCTTGCCTCCCACAGCCCCTTCAGCTCTTGCTGCCCACTGGAGCTGCTCTTCTGCAGGCTCCCAGCCCCAGGCCTCTCAGCCTTTGCTGCTGCCAGAGCTGTTCCAGATCCCTCAGCCTCTCCCCAGCCTCTCCTGGACTCTGTCCAGCACTTCCCAGGCCCTCTTGAACTGAGGAGCCCAGAACTGGACAGAGTACTCCAGATGGGGTCTCACCAGGGCACAGGAGAGGGGCAGGAGAACCTCCCTTGACCTGTTGGCCACACACATTCCAACTGCTTAGAATCAGGCTTGTGGTCAAGGCCCCTCCCCAGCCTTACTGCCTTTGCCTGGGCAAGATCATTCAGTCCAAACCCTCCTGGCAAAACAGGGTCAGCAACAGGAGGTCACACAGGAGCAATTCCAAGCTGGACTTAAAAGTCTCCAGAGCAGGAGACTCCACAGCCTCTCTGGGCAGCCTGCTGCAGGCCTCCACCACCCTTTCAGCCAAAGAAGTTTCTCCTCCTGGTCAAATGCCACCTCCTGGCTTGCAGTTTATGCCCCTTGCCCTGTCCCTGGGCAGCACTCAGCAGATGCCAGCCCCAGCCTCTTGCCCTCCCCAGCCCCTTCAGCTCTTGCTGAGCACTGCTCAGCTGCCCTCTGGGGGCTGCAGCAGCAGCCTGAACACCATGAGGCTGCTTCAGTTGCTGAGTTTGGGTTTTTTCCCCCTCCCCTTCCCAAACTGGCCAGGATCTGCAGACACAAAGCTTCTGCAGCTGGTGCTGCATCCTCAGTGGAATCCCACATCCTCCCAGATTGAGGATGATGATGAGTCACTGAGGCAGGAAGAGGAAAGGAGCAGCAGTGCTGGCTCATCTAAACCGTGGCCCCACTCACCCCCCCAAGCCTTCTGGGTTGAGCTTTGCCTTCTTGTCTTTTGCCCAGGATGGGCAATTAGTGGAGGTCCAAAAAGCTGGTCCCAGTTTCCTTGGCAACAAGGTGGGAGAACAGCTGAGGTTAGGTGAGAAGAGCAGGAGATGCTCCTTGGCACCTCCTGGCTCTTCTCTTTTGGGACTCATCTCTGGTTTCCAGTTCTTAGGAGGGCATTACCTGTTTGCTTTCCTGGGAAGGACCTGGAGCACTGTGCAGAGGGACCTGGGAGTGCTGGTGGAGAACATCCATGGCACAGCAGTGTGCCCTGGCAGCCAAGAGGCCAGTGGGGTCCTGGGGGGCATTCAGCAGAGTGTGTCCAGCAGACCAAGGGAGGTTCTCCTGCCCCTCTACTCTGCCCTGGTAAGACCTCATCTTGAGCACTGCCTTCAGTTTGGGGCTCCCCAGTGGCAGAGGGACAGGGATCTGCTGGAGAGGGTCCAGTGGAGGGCTCTGAGGATGATGAGGGGATGTTGCTTTCCTAACTTGAGTCAAGGGAGGTTCTCCTGCCCCTGTGCTCAGCACTGCTCAGGCCACATTTGGAGTGCTGTGTCCAGTTCTGGGCTCCTCAATTGGAGGGATGGGGGTGCTGGGAGAGAGCAGCTGCAGAGGAGGCAGCAGTGCCCAGGTGGGCAGCAGAGCCAATGGCATCCTGGGCTGGCTCAGGAGCAGTGTGGGCAGCAGGACAAGGGAGGTTCTTCTGCCTCTGTGTTCAGGGCACCTTGCTGGCTCCTGGGCACCAAGACCATTGACCTTGTTGGCCTCCAGGGCACCTTGCTGGCTCCTGGGCACCAAGACCATTGCCCTTGTTGGCCTCTATAGCACCTTGCTGGCTCCAGGGCACCAAGACCATTGACCTTGTTGGCCTCTATAGCACCTTGCTGGCTCCAGGGCACCAAGACCATTGACCTTGATGGCCTCTAGGGCACCTTGCTGGCTCCTGGGCACTTCACTGTCTCCCTTCTCCTTGGGGCTGCTCCCCAGCAGGTCCCCCCTCAGCTGTGCTGTTGCAGGAGGTTGTCCCTCCCCAAGGGGCCAAAGTCTCCCTTGCCCTTCATGCCCTGGTTCCAGCTGTGTGCAGCTGCTGCCTTGCAAGGCAGATAAACCCAACCCAAGTGTAATGTGAGGTGAAGGTTTGGCAGGAGGGGAAAGCTCTGAAGAGCCCAAGCCTGAGGGAGGAACATTTGTGCTGTTTGCAAACCCTCTGTGCTGTTGCAGGAGGAACCTTCACCTCCTGCTGAAGCTCCTCAGAGCTTGACTTTCATCTTCTTTTTCATCATCTCTTCTTTTGCTATGCCAGCACCAAAAAGCTTCTGCCAAGCTGCCTGGAAACCATGGAGGAGCCCCAAAACAAAAAGGCAGCAGCTGCCCTCTTTGGTGACCTCTGCTTGAGAGCTGAAAGCTTCATTGTCTCAGATCTTCTCCTCAAGTCACCTCCTGGATTATTCTCAGCAGCTCTCTTTCAAGTGTGGGACTTGCTGAGAGCCTGAGAATTGCTGCTTTGGAGCACACCCTCATGCTCCACCTGCTTGCTGCTCCTCTCCATGGCAGGGCCAGCAGCAGAAGCCTCAGAGATGTGCTGCTGAGAATTATGGCTTAGCAGCAGCCTTGGGAAAGGCTACTTCCCACCTGGAGTACTGCAGCCAGTGCTGGAGCTCCTCGGACAAGAGGGCTGTGGAGATGCTGGAGAGTGTCCAGAGCAGGGCCAGGAGGATGCTGAGAGGGCTGCAGCAGCTCTGCTGTGAGCACAGACTGAAAGAGTTGGGGCTGTGCAGGCTGGAGGAGGCTCCCAGGGGACCTTCTTGTGGCCTTCCAGCATCTGAAGGGGGCTCCAAAAAAAGCTGGGGAGGGACTTTTGAGGCTGTGAGGGAGTGGCAGGAGTGGGGGGAATGGAGCAAAGGTGGAGGTGGGGAGAGTGAGGCTGGAGGTGAGGAGGAAGTTGTTGAGCAGGAGAGTGGTGAGAGGCTGGGATGGGTTGCCCAGGGAGGTGGTTGAGGCCCCATGGCTGGAGGTGTTTCAGGCCAGGCTGGCTGAGGCTGTGTGCAGCCTGCTCTAGGGTAGGGTGTCCCTGGGCATGGCAGGGGGTTGGAACTGGCTGCTCCTTGTGCTCCCTTCCAACCCTGCCTGATTCTGTGATTCTATGGTTCTAGTTAGGTCATGCTTGGACTCAGTGATCCTAAAGGTCTGTGTCAAATACCTTCTGCTGAGGTTGTGGAGTCTCCTTCTCTGGAGACTTTCCAAAGCCACCTGAATGCATTCCTGTGTGACCTGCCCTGGGGGATGCTCCATGGAGGTGTTCAGAGGGATGGAGAACCTCTCCTGTGGGAACAGGCTGGGAGAGTTGGAGCTGTTCAGCCTGGAGAAGAGAAGGCTTCAGGAAGACCTTAGATCAACCTTCCAGTGCCTGAAGGAAGACACAGGAGAGCTGGGGAGGGACTTTGACAGGGGCTGGGAGTGACAGCAGGAGGGGAATGGANCCCTGCAGGCAGCTGCAGCCAGCAATGAGCTCTGCCCTGAGCCTCCTCTGCTGCAGGCTAACCCATCAATGAGTTGTCATCATGCTTTGGGTGCAGGGCATTGAGCTGAAAAGCTCTTGCTGGGAGGTGACCTTAGAGATCATTGCTCTGCACTGGCAGAGAGAGGCTTCAGCTGCTCTGCTGAGTGCCTTGGGAGCAGCCTGAGATCAATCCTGGCTCTCCTGTAGCTGTCTCCCAGCTGGGTGCTTCTCAAGGATTAGAAAGCAGCACAGAATTCCAGCATGGCAGAGGTGGGAAAGGAGCTCTGGAGCTCAACCAGCCCAACCCCCCCTGCTCCAGCAGGGCACCCACAGCAGCTTGCCCAGGAGCACAGTGGCCAGGGGGGGTTGGAAGCTCTGCACACAAGGAGCCTGCACAGCCTCTCTGGGCAGCCTGCTCCAGGCCTCCAGCCCCCTCACACCAAACAAGTTGCTCCTCATCTTCAGGTGGCACCTTCAGGGTTCCAGTTTGTGCCCCTTGCCCCTTGTACTGTGCCTGGGCAGCACTCAGCAGATGCCAGCCTCATCCTCTTGCTCCCCACAGCCCCTTCAGCTCTTGCTGAGCACCTCTGGGTCCTCACCTCTGGGGCTGCTCTGCTGCAGGCTCCCAGCCCCTCTCTTGAGAGCTTTGCTTTGGCTCCTTGGCTTTGCTTCAGGTTGCATTTCTGATCTCTGTTTATCCTCAACAAGCCTTGGGTGAGGTCTTGTTGGGGCTTTAGCTTCTGACAGGGGTGCAGGGAGGTTCCACCACACTCCTCATTGCCTGCCAACATCTACAAGCAGTTCACCTCTCTTGAGACCTTTGCATTGGCTCCTTGGCATTGCTTCAGGTTGCATTTCTGATCTCTGTTTCTTCAAGTTCCATTTCTGATCTGTGTTTATCCCCAACAAGCCTTGGGTGAGGTCTTGTTGGGGCTTTAGCTTCTGACAGGGGTGCAGGGAGGTTCCACCACACTCCTCACTGCCTGCCAACACCTACAAGCAGTTCACCTCTCTTGAGAGCTTTGCTTTGGCTCCTTGGCTTTGCTTCAGGTTGCATTTCTGGTATCTCTTTATCCTCAACAAGCCTTGGGTGAGGTCTTCTTGGATCTTTAGCTTCTGAGAGGAGCTACAAGGAGGCCCCACCACACTTCTCACTGCCTGCCAACCTCTCCACAAGCAGCTCCTTTGGCAGCCAAGCTCACCTGCAGCCAAGCTGGAGCTGTCAGACCCTGCTGCCTTCCATCAATGAGAATAATCTCCCAGATAAGGAGTGGGGGAAGTTGGAATTCAGATAAAGATTGAAACACTCCTTTAGGTTTGGGGTTGGTTTCCTTCCTCCCCCTTTAATTCAGAGCTTCCTTATCCCACAGCCTTAAAACTGAGGGGGCTAATGAAATTTCACACCCCCTAAATTTAATCAGGGATTACCCCATGTGGGATTTCAATCAGCTCAAAAGGATGCCTCAGATATTTGGTGGCACTTGCAGGAGGTAATCAGATCTCTGCAGCCTTCTTTGTCCTTTTTTCAGCAGCTGGGAATTGCTTGACCTACTTCTGCTTTCCCTTACTTTGATTTCCCTCTTTATTTTAAAGGCCATTCGTGGACCTGAGCCAAACTTTCTCTTAGGCATCAGGGAGGAGTCAGCCCCAGGTGGAGCTTGAGGAGAAGGGGGCTAGGGTGTCAGTTGGTGCCAAAGTGCCCAGGAGCCAGCAGTGGTCCCTGGCAGCCCAGGGGCAGCTGTGTGCTGGCTGCAGCCAGAGCAGGGAGAGCAGCAGGGCAGGGAGGGGATTCTGCTCCTCTGCTCTGCTCTGCTCAGACCTCACCTGCAGCACTGCCTCCAGCTCTGGGGACCCCAGCACAAGGAGGACATGGGGATGGTGGAGAGGGTCCACAGGAGCCACAGAATCACAGAATCAGGCAGGGTTGGAAGGGAGCACAAGGAGCAGCCAGTGCCAGCCCCCTGCCATGCCCAGGGACACCCTACCCTAGAGCAGGCTGCACACAGCCTCAGCCAGCCTGGCCTGAAACACCTCCAGCCATGGGGCCTCAACCACCTCCCTGGGCAACCCATCCCAGCCTCTCACCACTCTCATGCTCAACAACTTCCTCCTCACCTCCAGCCTCACTCTCCTCACCTCCACCTTTGCTCCATTCCCCCCACTCCTGCCACTCCCTCACAGCCTCCAAAGTCCCTCCCCAGCTTTTTTGTAGCCCCCTTCAGACCCTGGAAGGCCACAAGAAGGTCCCCTGGGAGCCTCCTCTGCTCCAGCCTGCACAGCCCCAACTCTTTCAGTTGTCTATCATTGTCTGGTTCCAGCTGCAGCACCTCCCACTAGAGCAGGCTGCTCAGAGCCCATCCAGCCCTGAGCTCCCACTGGGAAGTGCAGTTGAGTGTTCATGAGGGGAAGATGAACCTGGGCAGGAGCAGATTTGAAACAGGAACAAATGGATCCAAGCAGGCTTTGGAAGCTCACCTGGCACCATATGGTCTGAATACCTGTGGGGTTCTGTTCTCAGCTCAGCTGATGTTCAGCATCCTGGGGAGAGAGGAGGGGGTGGGGGAAGAGGTTAACTCTCTTTGTCTTCAGCTTGAGCTCTTCCTTAAGGAGATTGATCTCAGCTGTTCATCAGAGCAGATCTTTGTTCAGCAGCTGCTGGAATGCTGCCTGGCAGAGAAGGAGCTGGGAGTGCTGGTTGAGAGCTGGCTGAAGATGAGCCAACAATGTGCTCAGGAGGCCAAGGAGGTCACCAGCAGCCTGCCTTGGATCAGCAATAGAGTGGCCAGCAGGAGGAGAGAAGGGATTGTGTGCCAGGACTGGGCACTGGGGAGCTGGGAAGCAGCTCCCTGGAGAGAGAGCTTGGAGTGCTGGTGGGCAGCAAGTCCTGCATGGGCCAGCAGTGTGCCCTGGTGGCCAAGAGAGCCAATGGCAGCCTGGGGGGCAGCAGGAGAAGTGTGGCCAGCAGGGCTGGGGAGGTTCTGCTCCCCCTCTGCTCTGCCCTGCTGAGACCACAGCTGCAATACTGTGTCCAGTTTGGGGCTCCCCAGGGCAGGAGAGACAGGGACCTGCTGCAGAGTCCAGCAGAGAGCCAGCAGGGTGAGTGGGGGACTTGAGCATCTGCCCTGTGCAGAGAGCCTGAGAGCCCTGGGGCTGTTTAGGCTGCAGGAGAGAAGGCTGAGAGGAGATCTGCTCAAGGTCTCTCCCTAGCTGAGGGGTGGGTGTCAAGTGGAGGGGGCCAAGCTCTTTTGGGGGGTGCAGAGCAAGAAGCCAAGCAGCAATGGATGC
>WAAF01003214.1:110427-159529 GCA_013400475.1 Tricholaema leucomelas | reverse complement strand
GACCCCCAGCCCTCAGGTGCTTATAGACATTTATTAAATCTCCTCTCAGCCTTCTTTTTTCCAGACTATAAAGCCCCAAGTCTCTCAGCCTCTCCTCATAAGCCATGCCCTCCAGTCCTCTCATCATCCTTGTAGCCCTCTGCTGGACCCTCTCCAGCAGATCACTGTCCCTCTTAAACTGGAGACCCCAAAACTGAACACAGTCCTCAAGATGGGGCAGAGTAGAGGGGGAGGAGGACCTCCCTTGATCTGCTGGACACACTCTTCCTAATACACCCCAGGATCCCATTGGCCTTCTTGGCCACAAGGGCACATTGCTGTACCATGGATGTTATCCACCAGGACCCCCAGGGCCCTCTCCACAGAGCTCTTTCCAGCAGATCACCTCCCAGCCTGTACTGGTGGAGTTTGTTATTCCTCCCCAGGTGCAGGACTCTGCACTTGTCCTTGTTGAACCTCATCTGGTTCCCCTGTGCCCAGCTCTCAGTCTGCCCAGGTCTCTCTGCATGGCCGCACAGCCTTCAGCTGGAGCAGCCAAACCTCACAGTTTGGTATCATCAGCAAACTCACTGAGCAGACTCTGTCTGTGCCCTCATCAATGGCATTGATGAAGATGCTGAACAGGACTGGACTCAGCACTGATCCCTGATCCCAGGTACGTCCCATTACGACGGTTCAAAATCTGGTGCAAGGAACTGAATATCAAAATGTGATCTCTTCATGCAGAATGATGGGGAAAAGCCCAACAATTTATAACCCAATCAATTACATATTTTAATGTTATTCTTAAAAGCAAGCATATTATCAGGAAATAGAATGTAGACACCATTTATGTATTTGCCTCCTGTCACTCAGGAAAAGATATTTTCTTTAAACCAGATCTCCATGTTTGACTTTTTTTTTTTCAGAGTGGTAACAAAACACTAATGAAATGCTAAGAAAATATCATTTCTGTGTGCAGTATTTTAGTTCATTCTCACTTTTGAGTTATTAAACAATTCCTGTCTCTTTAATGGGAAAATTGAGATAATTTTTTTTTTTAGACCAAGCAGTAATTTAGTACCAAAGAATATTTATCTCAATACTCTTGGCATTTTCAGTATAAAGTGTTTACATTTTATTGAATGAATGTAAAACTTCCTGCAATGTTCCAGGAGCAAATCTTTTGGGTTTATTCACTTGGATCATAGAATCATAGAATGGTTTGGATTGGAAGAGAAAAGATCATAGAAGCGTTGAATGGTTTAGGTTAGAAGAGAAAAGATCATAGAAGCATAGAATGGTTTGGGTTGGAAGAGAAAAGATCATAGAAGCGTTGAATGGTTTAGGTTAGAAGAGAAAAGATCATAGAAGCATAGAATGGTTTGGGTTGGAAGAGAAAAGATCATAGAAGCGTTGAATGGTTTAGGTTAGAAGAGAAAAGATCATAGAAGCATAGAATGGTTTGGGTTGGAAGAGAAAAGATCATAGAAGCGTTGAATGGTTTAGGTTAGAAGAGAAAAGATCATAGAAGCATAGAATGGTTTGGGTTGGAAGAGAAAAGATCATAGAAGCGTTGAATGGTTTAGGTTAGAAGAGAAAAGATCATAGAAGCATAGAATGGTTTGGGTTGGAAGAGAAAAGATCATAGAAGCGTTGAATGGTTTAGGTTAGAAGAGAAAAGATCATAGAAGCATAGAATGGTTTGGGTTGGAAGAGAAAAGATCATAGAAGCGTTGAATGGTTTAGGTTAGAAGAGAAAAGATCATAGAAGCATAGAATGGTTTGGGTTGGAAGAGAAAAGATCATAGAAGCGTTGAATGGTTTAGGTTAGAAGAGAAAAGATCATAGAAGCATAGAATGGTTTGGGTTGGAAGAGAAAAGATCATAGAAGCGTTGAATGGTTTAGGTTAGAAGAGAAAAGATCATAGAAGCATAGAATGGTTTGGGTTGGAAGAGAAAAGATCATAGAAGCGTTGAATGGTTTAGGTTAGAAGAGAAAAGATCATAGAAGCATAGAATGGTTTGGGTTGGAAGAGAAAAGATCATAGAAGCATAGTATGGTTTGGGTTGGAAGACAAAAGATCATAGAAGCATAGAATGGTTTGGGTTGGAAGACAAAAGATCATCTATTTCCAGTGCCCCCTGCCATGGACAGAGACTAGATTTGTTTCTCAAAGCCCTGTGCAACCTGGAACACATCCAGGCAGGGGACACCCACAAGCTCCCTGGACATGTGTTGTTTGTCTGAGAATTTTGACCCAGCTGTAGATTCTTACCTGACTTAGGTTTGTCGATACAAAAATGAAAAAGAAAAAAAAACCCAAACCACAACCTGATTTATCCCAACTTTGTGTTTTTAGGATAAAACTTGCATGCTCTTCTCCAAAATGAACAGAAAAAAAATGCATTGAACCTACTGAGTCTGAATCTTTGCTTCCACATTAGTTGTAATAGGTGATAAAAAATATTACTGGAAAAAAGATTTTCAGGTCCAAGAAGCCAAGAGTTCACATCTGGCTGTAGCCAGGTGGGGGTTGGTCTCTCCTCCCAGGCAACCAGCAACAGAGCAAGGGGACACAGTCCCAAGTTGTGCCAGGGCAGGTCTAGACTGGATGTTAGGAAGAAGTTCTTGCCAGAGAGAGTGATTAGCATTGGAATGGGCTGCCCAGGGAGGTGGTAGAGTTGCCATCCCTGGAGGTGTTCAAGAACCAGCCTGGATGAGGCACTTAGTGCTGGTT
Source organism: Tricholaema leucomelas (assembly GCA_013400475.1). NCBI lineage: Eukaryota > Metazoa > Chordata > Aves > Piciformes > Lybiidae > Tricholaema lacrymosa > Tricholaema leucomelas. The sequence continues at coordinate 156,809 of WAAF01003214.1, read as the reverse complement.
GACTGGATAGGGCTGTGTGATAGGTTGGACTGGATGATCTTAGAGATCTCTTCCAACCTGGTGGATTCTATGATCTGTGCTCTCTGCTTCCCACCACTGCTGAGGAGATGAAGCTCTATTTGAGAGCTATTTATCTGTCAGAATAAAGCTCATTTGGCTTGCCAGGTATTTTCAGTCAGAAACTTGGGGCCAAATTTTAATCACCTCCATTGCACTGTGCCAGTGAGTTGTCACCTCTGAGGACAGGGAAGGTGTTTGGAGGTGTGATGTTATAAACAGAGTGTAAAGCACTTTTATAATAGTCTCTGGTCCTAGGCTTTAGAAAATGTGCATGGTGAAAATCAAGCTGAAATGAACTGTTTCTAGCATTTCTAAATTGATGGAGTGGGTTGGTGAGAGAAGGGGATAGAAAGTCTGTTTTAACCTTTTTTTCCCCTGTTTTTCTACTGCCACAGTCTGACAATGAATCCCCAGGATATATAAAGCCTTCAGATTTACAGGGAGATAAGAAGACCTGGTTCTTATTATTGCAGGGCCACGGGATGGAATGAAATAGCCTTTAAAACTGTATCTTTGTTTCCTTACGGGGAGGAGAGTAACTGACATCTTAAAAATAAATGAACCCAAAGGAATATCACAAGCTTTTGAAACCAAAGTCAGCCACAGCACAATCAGTAGCAAGCCTTCACTTGATGCCCTATTTGGCATCTTTAGCAGGTAGCCCAAGAAGAGGATTAAACCAGCAGAAGCTACATGCTCTGTTTTTCCCAAGGTTTATTTCCTCCAAGCTGCTCTTCAGCCACACTATGGGATGTGCCACTTCACCTGTCAGGTCTATGCCAACAAGCCCTGAGAATAACAAAACTCTCCTCCATCCTTTTATCATGAAGGAATTGGTTTCCCATATCTGCTGCTTAATCCCAGTTCTTGGCAAAACAGGGCAAAATACTCCTCAGCCTTCCAAATCCCAGTGGTCTACCCAACATGCTGTGTTCTTGGATTCTTTAGAGTTGTTTGCCTAAGGGTTTAATTTCAATTGCCATTGTTTAATTGAATCTTGAGTCCTCTTGACAGATGTTTTTTATTTCATTACATGAAGCTTCCCATCACTAGAACTGCATTAAAAAAAAAACAACAAAACAAACCAACTAAATCATTTGGTATATAACACTTACTTGAGATGGAAATAACATTTTAGTTAGTCCTAATCTGCTCTACAGCTGGAAAGTTCCATCCAATGAAGGTGGTGAAAGGCCTGGAACACAAACCCTATGAGGAGAGGCTGAGGGAGCTGGGGGTGTGCAGCCTGGAAAAGAGGAGGCTCAGGGCAGACCTCATTGCTGTCTACAACTGCCTGAAGGGAGGTTGTAGCCAGGTGGGTGTTGGTCTCTTCTCTCAGGCAACCAGCAATAGAACAAGGGGACACAGTCTCAAGTTGTGCTGGGGGAAGTATAGGCTGGATGTTAGGAGGAAGTTGTTGCCAGAGAGAGTGATTGGCATTGGAATGGTTTGGGTTGGAAGAGAAAAGATTCCTCAGAAGGTGAGGAAATTGGAAGAGCAATTTGCAAGTGTAGCTTTATTGACATGGGAGTGCAACTCAACCGCCCTTGCACTCTTAGATCATCACCCAGTTGCTACTGAATACTCTGTGCATGTCAGAAACCAATGCTCAGCCTAGTCTGGATCAGCAGTAGTGTGATTGACAGGACCAAGGAAGCAATTGAGCCCCTATACTGGGCACTGTTGAGGCCACACCTTCAGTACTGGTATCAGTTTTGGGGCCCTCACTAAAAGAAAGGCCTTGACATGCTGAAGCTTGTCCTGAACGGGGAAACAAAACTGCTGAAAGGTCTGGAGAACAGGTACGGTGAGGAGTGGGTGAGGGAACTGGAGTTGTTTAGTCTGGAGAAGAGGAGGTGGAGGGGAGGCTTTCTTGCTCTCTACAAATCCCTGAGAGGAGGTTGGACTGAGGTGGGGGGTTGGTGTCTTCTGCCTAGTTATAGAATGAAAGAAATTGATTTAAATTGCACCAAGTGAGGTGTAGATTGGATGTTAGGAAAAACTTCTTCACTGAAACAAGCTGCCAAGGGAAGTGGTTGAATCTCCATTCCTGAGAGTGTTTCAAATAGGCAGAGATGTGGTGCTGAGGGACATGGTTTGACACCAGCCTTGGTAGAGTTAGATAATGGTTGGACTCAATGATCTTAAAGGTCTTTTCCAGCCTAAGTGATTCTATGATTCTGTGACTCAGGAGAGCATTTTTGAGCTGCAATACTTTGAGACTGTAAACTGAATTCTGTCTTTCATGTGCTCTCCTAAAACCTTAGAATGGGCAAATACATACTTTGCAGGTGCATCACAATATAGAGATGGGCTGGGATGTGTCAGTGCCCCTGGGAAATGTGGAGAAAGTCATTTCCAGACTTCACTTACCCAAACCAAAATTGTCAGCATGGTAATTAGTGCAATTTTTCAAAACCTCCACCTGCCCTCTGCTTTGATTATAAATTCTTCAGAATGTGTTTCCAGGGTAAAAATAGCATCCTTTGGCAAAGCTGCCTTTTGGAGAATGGATAATACTACAGCAATCCTAACCCTAAAGTGTCAGTGAGCTAATTAGTGAGAACCCAGACCTGGCAGCAGCAGGAGCTGGTTGGCATGTCTGTGGGGCACGTAAGCTTTGTGGTGTACATTGCCTCCTGGATTCCCAAGTGTCAGGTTCAGGCTCCTGGCCAGAGTACCACAAAACTCCCTTCCAGACCATTTGCTTTGCATGAAAGGGACAGGTATTCAGCTGCTGTTTTGAATTAGAGTCAGAATACAACCATGACACACATATGGATAGTGGCTGGCAAAATCAGAGAATCACAGAATGGCAGGGGTTGGAAGTGACTTCTGAGATCATCACCTGCCCTGCCAAAGCAGGATGACCCAGGGCAGGCCATGCAGGAATGCATCCAGGCAGGTGTTGCAAGTCTGTAGAGAAGGAGATTCCACAACCTCTCACAGGGTACCACTCAAAAGAGGCTGGCCCCTTCTTCCTGACACCCACCCTTTAGATATTTGTAAACATTAGTAAGATCCCTTCTCAACATCCATGCTTCACAGTGCTAGCTGAACTTCATGACACAAGTCCACAATAGCTGGACTGTATTTTTAATATACAATGTTTTCAGTTTGGAATCAGAGCTCCAGAAATAAGCAAGTCATAGAATAGAATAGAATCAACCAGGTTGGAAGAGACCTCCAAGATCATCCAGTCCAACCTAGCACCCAGCCCTAGCCAGTCAACCAGACCATGGCACTAAGTGCCTCAGCCAGGCTTTTCTGAAACACCTCCATAGATAGCAACTCCACCACCTCCCTGGGCAGCCCATTCCAATGCCAATCACTCTCTCTGGGAAGAATCTTCCTCCTAACATCCAGCCTAAACCTCCCCTGGCACAACTTGAGACTGTGTCCCCTTGTCCTGTTGCTGGTTGTCTGGGAGAAGAGACCAACCCCACCTGGCTACAACCTCCCTTCAGGTAGTTGTAGACAGCAATGAGGTCACCCCTGAGACTCCTCCAGGCTAAACACCCCCAGCTCCTTCAGCCTCTCCTCATAGGGTTTGTGTTCCAGGCCCTTCACCAGCCTTGTTGCCCTTCTCAGGACACATTCCAGCACTTCAACATCTGTCTTGAATTGAGGAGCCCAGAACTGGACACAGTACTCAAGGTGTGTCCTGACCAGTTTTGAGTACAGGGGCAGAATAACCTCCCTTGTCCTGTTGGCCACACTGTTCCTGATCCAGGCCAGGATGCCATTGGCTCTCTTGGCCACCTGGGCACATGCCTTCATACAGGGATTTCATTAGGCCTGGGAAGGGTAGATATGGCTGTGTCATACAAAAGAGGCTTCTGACAGTCAAACTCTTCATTGGAGAAAAGAGAACACATTTAAATCTGGCCTAATCCAATGCAAAGGTGAAATAAGAAATTAGGGAGTATGAGCCTGAAAGCTTCTCTAGTATTCAATAAGATGTTGAAACACACACCTGCACCCCTTCTTGAAGCTCACAAGTATTGTATCTTCCCCAAAGAGTTCAGTAAGAAGCTGTGTGCAAGGAGCTCCTTTTCACATTTTGCTGTGCTTATCTTTATTTTTCACACTCTTCTGAGTTTTTAGAAGTCTTCTTTCAAACCAAGCCATCCTGGGATAAATCTGTCATGACTGAATTCAGAAAATGCAAATTAAATAAATTAACTCATTTTCACCCTTCCCAGTTTGGTAGTTGGAGTGCCTTCCTTAAAGTTTTTCTCAATGCTTACGTATTTCACTATTTATTTGGGGAACAGCTCCTGCTAAGTCTTTTCTCTTTCTGTCTGCAGGTCATAGAATCATGGAATCAGTCAGTGTCAGAAGGGACCACAGGGACCACCTAGTTCCAACCCCCCTGCCATGAGCAGGGACACCTCACACTAGCTTAGGTTGTCTAGAGCCTCATCCAGCCTGGCCTTAAACACTGCCAGGGAAGGAGCCTTGATCCTCTCCCTGGGCAATCCATTCCAGTGTCTCACCACTCTTCTGGTGGCGAACCTTTTCCTAACATCCAGTCTGAATCTACCCATTTCTAGCTTTGCTCCATTCCCCTCCAGTCCTGTCACTACCTGACATCCTAAAAAGTGATCCCAGCTTTCTTATAGGCCTGCTTAAGATACTGAAAGGTCACAATAAGGCAATCTCAGAGCCTTCTCCTCTCCAAACTGAACAGCCCCAACTCAAGTCTCTTCTCATGAGAGACCAGACCGGGTGCAAGGCTGAATCATTCACAGCATCAGTGTCAATTCATTGACTGGTTTTAGCTGAAATACACCACCTCATGTCTGACTCTCAGCACTTTCTGTCCTGTGGCAGTATTACGAAGGAGACTGTCTGAAAGTATTGCTTATGGACTTTTGCTATAGTTAACATGAAAGAACATTTAAAAGCTATGACACAATTATGAAGAAACAATAAAACTGTAAGGAACTTCCATTGCCTGTAGCCTGAGGCATAAAATGATCTACAGCCACTTGATCTGGTTCATGGTGTAGCAGTGAGAATTTAAGGCATGCTCTAGATGGATTTATGCAAGTATCACAGGTCCAACTGGTGCATTTTGAAGCAGATTGGTTCAGAGCACACAGCAGCCTTCAAGACCAGAAGGTGGGTTCCTTTTGAGGAAAGAAACATAGAATTGGAAGAGACCTCAAAGATCATCAAGTCCAACCACTGACCTAACATGGCCACTAAACCATGTCCTAAAGTGCCATGTCTGCTCCAGGGACAGTGACTCCACTACCTCCCTAGGTAGCCTGTTCCAAAACCTGAACACTTTTGCAGTAAAGAATTTTTAATGCTGGAAAAAGTTATTGGTAAAAGAAGCTCAAGCATGTAAAGCCTGCCAGGAAGGTGGGCAAGAGGAAGCAGAGAGGAGCTGAGTAGCATAGGGTGAAGTTGAGTAGTGCCTACTGGCTGGAGTAAGCTCAGTAACTGACACCTGCGCCAGGAGGTAACATCATAGAGTCACTTTGGTTCAAAAAGACCTTTAAGATCATTGAGTCCAACTTTAACTCTGCCAAGGCTGCTGCTGAAACCAAGTACCTCAGCACCACATCTCTGCCTCTCTGAAACACCTCCAGGAATGGGGATTCAGCCACCTGCCTGGGAAGCCTGTTCCAGGGCTGGAGAACCCTTTAAGTTGAAGGGATTTTTTTCTAATACCCAACCTAAACCTCCCCTAGTGCAACCTTAGGCCATTTCTTCTCATCCTGTNGGCTGTGTCATACAAAAGAGGCTTCTGACAGTCAAACTCTTCATTGGAGAAAAGAGAACACATTTAAATCTGGCCTAATCCAATGCAAAGGTGAAATAAGAAATTAGGGAGTATGAGCCTGAAAGCTTCTCTAGTATTCAATAAGATGTTGAAACACACACCTGCACCCCTTCTTGAAGCTCACAAGTATTGTATCTTCCCCAAAGAGTTCAGTAAGAAGCTGTGTGCAAGGAGCTCCTTTTCACATTTTGCTGTGCTTATCTTTATTTTTCACACTCTTCTGAGTTTTTAGAAGTCTTCTTTCAAACCAAGCCATCCTGGGATAAATCTGTCATGACTGAATTCAGAAAATGCAAATTAAATAAATTAACTCATTTTCACCCTTCCCAGTTTGGTAGTTGGAGTGCCTTCCTTAAAGGATTTCTCAATGCTTACGTATTTCACTATTTATTTGGGGAACAGCTCCTGCTAAGTCTTTTCTCTTTCTGTCTGCAGGTCATAGAATCATGGAATCAGTCAGTGTCAGAAGGGACCACAGGGACCACCTAGTTCCAACCCCCCTGCCATGAGCAGGGACACCTCACACTAGCTTAGGTTGTCTAGAGCCTCATCCAGCCTGGCCTTAAACACTGCCAGGGATGGAGCCTTGATCCTCTCCCTGGGCAATCCATTCCAGTGTCTCACCACTCTTCTGGTGGCGAACCTTTTCCTAACATCCAGTCTGAATCTACCCATTTCTAGCTTTGCTCCATTCCCCTCCAGTCCTGTCACTACCTGACATCCTAAAAAGTGATCCCAGCTTTCTTATAGGCCTGCTTAAGATACTGAAAGGTCACAATAAGGCAATCTCAGAGCCTTCTCCTCTCCAAACTGAACAGCCCCAACTCAAGTCTCTTCTCATGAGAGACCAGACCGGGTGCAAGGCTGAATCATTCACAGCATCAGTGTCAATTCATTGACTGGTTTTAGCTGAAATACACCACCTCATGTCTGACTCTCAGCACTTTCTGTCCTGTGGCAGTATTACGAAGGAGACTGTCTGAAAGTATTGCTTATGGACTTTTGCTATAGTTAACATGAAAGAACATTTAAAAGCTATGACACAATTATGAAGAAACAATAAAACTGTAAGGAACTTCCATTGCCTGTAGCCTGAGGCATAAAATGATCTACAGCCACTTGATCTGGTTCATGGTGTAGCAGTGAGAATTTAAGGCATGCTCTAGATGGATTTATGCAAGTATCACAGGTCCAACTGGTGCATTTTGAAGCAGATTGGTTCAGAGCACACAGCAGCCTTCAAGACCAGAAGGTGGGTTCCTTTTGAGGAAAGAAACATAGAATTGGAAGAGACCTCAAAGATCATCAAGTCCAACCACTGACCTAACATGGCCACTAAACCATGTCCTAAAGTGCCATGTCTGCTCCAGGGACAGTGACTCCACTACCTCCCTAGGTAGCCTGTTCCAATACCTGAACACTTTTGCAGTAAAGAATTTTTAATGCTGGAAAAAGTTATTGGTAAAAGAAGCTCAAGCATGTAAAGCCTGCCAGGAAGGTGGGCAAGAGGAAGCAGAGAGGAGCTGAGTAGCATAGGGTGAAGTTGAGTAGTGCCTACTGGCTGGAGTAAGCTCAGTAACTGACACCTGCGCCAGGAGGTAACATCATAGAGTCACTTTGGTTCAAAAAGACCTTTAAGATCATTGAGTCCAACTTTAACTCTGCCAAGGCTGCTGCTGAAACCAAGTACCTCAGCACCACATCTCTGCCTCTTTGAAACACCTCCAGGAATGGGGATTCAGCCACCTGCCTGGGAAGCCTGTTCCAGGGCTGGAGAACCCTTTAAGTTGAAGGGATTTTTTTCTAATACCCAACCTAAACCTCCCCTAGTGCAACCTTAGGCCATTTCTTCTCATCCTGTCACTTGTAACTAGAGAGATCAACCCTCATCTTGCTCCAACCACCTTTCAGGAAGCTGTAGAGAGTGAGAAGCTCTCCCCTCAGCCTCACTTGCCCCAAACTGAACAACTTGAGTTCCCTCAGCCACTGGAGAGCTGTTCTCCAGACCTTTCACCAGCTTTGTTGCCCTTTTTTGGGGCAACTCTTGTAGTGAGGGCCCCCAAACTGAACACCTTACTCAAGGTGTGGCCTCACCATGTTGTGATTGCTCAGATTTCAACAGTGGCAAGGAAGAGAAAAATGTGTTGACAGCACCACTGAAACTTCATTTGGAGAAAGTCCTGACTATGTTCACTGCACAAGGAAAACTGGGAGAAAGCCTCACCTGGAAGCATAGGGTTTGTTTCACAATAGACAGACACCACTTCTTATCTGGACCTAAGAGGTTTCCTCTCCTTGTGGCATGGAAAATTTACACAGTGATTACAGTATCACAGTCTCACAGTATCACCAAGGTTGGAAGAGACCTCACGGAGCATCAAGTCCAAGCCATTACCACAGAGCTCAAGGCTAGACCATGGCACCAAGTGCCACGTCCAATCCTGCCTTGAACAGCTCCAGGGACGGCGACTCCACCACCTCCCTGGGCAGCCCATTCCAGTGTCCAATGACTCTCTCAGTGAAGAATTTTCTCCTCACCTCAAGCCTAAATTTCCCCTGGCGCAGCCTGAGGCTGTGTCCTCTTGTTCTGGTGCTGGCTGCCTGAGAGAAGAGAGCAACCTCCTCCTGGCTACAACCACCCCTCAGGTAGTTGTAGACAGCAATAAGGTCTCCCCTGAGCCTCCTCTTCTCTAAGCTAAACAGTCCCAGCTCCCTCAGCCTCTCCTCGTAGGGCTGTGCTCGAGGCCTCTCACCAGCCTCGTTGCCCTTCTCTGGACACGTTCAAGCATCTCAATGTCCCTCTTAAATTGAGTGGCCCAGAACTAGACACAGGACTCAAGGTGCAGTCTAACCAGTGCAGAGTACAGGGGCAGAATGACCTCCCTGCTCCTGCTGGCCACACCATTCCTGATGCAGGCCAGGATGCCATTGGCTCTCTTGGCCACCTGGGCACACTGCTGGCTCACGTTCAGGCAGGTATCAATCAGCACCCCCAGATCCCTTTCTGTTTGGCTGCTCTCCAGCCACTCTGACCCCAGCCTGTATCTCTGCATGGGGTTGTTGTGGCCAAAGTGCAGGACCCGGCACTTGGACTTAATGAATACCATCCCATTGGATTGACTACTTATGTCTGAGAGTAAGATGCCTTTGATGTTTACAGACAGTTCTCCTTTCAATTAAACCCAAATTTTGTTGTCAGAAAAACTACCCACGACAGCCATTAAATACTAAACGGAGCTTCCCAGGTGAGACTTTATCCATTTCAGATTTCAAGCAAATGGGAAGAAGCAGCAGTTTGCCAAATCATTCCTCTTGCCTGATCAATAGCCTGTGTATAAAACTTTCCAGCAGACAGAAATTTCTTTCATTGTAATTCTTCAGCACTCTTAATCTCCTAAATTAAACTCCACCTATGCGCAGATGTCTCCTACTCTTGAGCATTATTTATCACAATAACCATTAAATATAAGCCTGGCTTACAACAGGGCCATAAATTGAAGTACCAGGTAGATATTTTATGTCCCATTGGTTATGAAGCTGTTCACAGTTCTGTCTCTAACTGCTAAAATGCATCACTTGAATGTTGGGGGTTTTTTTTTGCTGAATCTGTGCATTTAAAATATGTTCAGTGTTTGACTCACACCAAACTCCCACAGTAAGTTGAAGTGCATTTTGAGAGGACCTATAGTAACTTTTCCAGTTGATTTCAAACAAAACCAGAATGTCTTCTTTCTCTGTAGCATCTTATACAAGTACTCTTTCTATTCCCTGCCTGTGGCAGGGGGTTGGATCTGGATGATCCTTGAGGTCCCTTCCAACCTAAACCATTCTAAGATTCTACTCTTGGCTCAGTAATATGACAAAGTGGACTTTCCACCAGTCATTTCTGCTGCCAGTCTTCCCCTTTTTGTCAGTGCTGCCTCAAAGTATGTCTCCATTAGACATTTTCTCTGCAAACAACAGGAGGGTAATAGGCTTTTAAACGCCTTGGGCTGAAATGGAACATTCAGTGTGATATACTTGTGCTGTCATTTTAGCTTGGGCTTGAGCTGACCCTTGAAACTGAACTCTCTAAATAATTCTCATTCAGATTTTAACCCTGCAGCCACTCAACTGTGTCAGAAATAGAGAATGCAGGATGGGTGCTAGCTCTGACCTCAGTACTGTCCCCACAGGCACTGGCACTGTGGATGCAAGCAGCTCAGGCCATGATGGATGCCAACCCACATTCACTCATCTAGAAACAGACATAAATCCAGTGAGACCTGTTGTTTTCTTGCCAGCACATCCTGTTGGGTGACAGTGACCCCTTGGCCCCTTTTGTAACAATCTTTCCCTATTGTCATGTGAAATATGGGGGTGGCTGACCCCCTGTCAGGCTGTGCTGTCATCCAGAATGACCTGGACAGGCTGAAGAGTTGGGTGGAGGTGAATCTCATGAAGCTAAAGAAGAGCAAGTGTAAGGTCAGGCACCTAGGGAGGAATATCCCCCTGCACCTGTATAGGTGAGGGGTTGACTGCTAGGAAGAAAATCTGTGCCAAAAGACCCGGGACAGCAGGATGACTGTGAGCCAGAAAAGTGCCCTTGTGGATAAAAAGGCCAAGGGCACCCTGGGGTGCATCAAGAACAGTGTGGCAAGTAGGCTGAGGGAGATTCTCATCCCCCTCTACTCTGCCCTGCTGAGGTCTCATTTGGAGTGTCGTGTCCATTCTCACCTCCCTGGTTCAGGAACTGTTTGAAAGGGTACAGAAAAGGACTACAAAGATAATTAGAGGAGTAGAAGATCTTTCAAAAAGAAACGCTGAATGACTTGATGCTTTTTAACCTAGAGTAAATGAGACTAAGGGGGAGATCTTATCAATGCATATCAATAAAGGGTGGATGCCAGGAGAATGAGGCCAGACTTCTTTCATTGGTGCCTGGAGATAGGACAAGAGGCAATGGGCACAAACTTGAATATAGAAAGTTCCATCTGAATATGAATAGAATAAATTAGGTTGGAAAAGACCTCCAAGATCATCCAATCCAACCTAGCACCCAGCCCTATCCAGTCAACCAGACCATGGCACTAAGTGCCTCATCCAGGCTTTTCCTGAACACCCCCAGGGACAGTGACTCCACCACCTCCCTGGGCAGCCCATTCCAATGCCAATCACTCTCTCTGCCAACAACTTCCTCCTAACATCCAGCCTAGACCTCCCCCAGCACAACTTGAGGCTGTGTCCCCTTGTCCTGTTGCTGGTTGTCTGGGAGAAGAGACCAACCCCCACCTGGCTACAATTCATGAGGATGAATTTCTTTCTTTTGAGAATGGCAGAGCACTGGAACAGGCTACCTAGAGAGGTGGTGCAGTCTCCATCTCTGGAGGCATTCAAAGCCCACCTGGATGCCATCCCCTGCAACCTGCTCTAAGTGACTGATCTGGCAAGGAGGTTGAACTAGATGATTTCTAGAGGTGCCTTCCAACCCCCTTCATGCTGAGCTTCTGTGGTTCAGTAATTCATAGGACATTTACTGCAGATTTCTTGGGATAATCAGTAAACACAAAAACAAATGTTGAGAGAACTCAATAATTAATGTTCTTTAATTTCCAGAAGGGTAAAGCTTCTCTGGGTCTCTACTGCTGGTTGTTTTGAAGTTTAGCAAGTGAATACATCCTGTGAAGCACAACTGCATATGATTTTCTCTCCAGCAGCTTGCTCAATTTTTTTATGCAAATAGCACAATTAGGAGTAGGATCAGTGAATATGAACACTTCTAATTACTTCCATTTTGTCTTGTGATTTAAAACTGAATCTTCTCTTTAGTATTAAAGCTTTTTTTTTTTTCCCAAGGTACAGCACAGCCTGTTTAGCTCTTTTAGCAGGTTTCATATGGCTTGCAAAGGAAACAGGAATGATAGAAGTGTCACATGCTGGATATGTGCAACCTGGATCTAAGTGTCAGGTAAGGCTCTAGTTAGGAGATATATCTCCCACTCTCTTCTTCACCACTCCAGGGAGGTTGTGGAGCACAGAATCACAAAATGTGATCAAAGAGATGCTGTTAGGCTGAGGGAGCTGGGGCTGTGCAGCCTGCAGAAGAGGAGGCTCAGGGCAGACCTCATTGCTGTCTACAACTACCTGAAGGAAGGCTGTAATCAGGTAGGGTTGGTCTCTTCTGCCAGGCAACCAGCAACAGAACGAGGGGAAACAGTCCCAAGTTGTGCCAGGGCAGGTCTAGGCTGGATGTTAGGAGGAAGATTCTTCCCAGAGAGAGTGATTGGCATTGGAATGGGCTGGCCAGGGAGGTGGTGGAGTTGCTATCCCTGGAGGTGTTCAAGAAAAGCCTGGATGAGGCATTCAGTGCCATGGTCTGGTTGACTGGCTAGGGCTGGGTGCCAGGTTGGACTGGATGATCTTGGAGGTCTCTTCCAACCTGCTAGAATCATAGAATCAATGATTATTTTTTCAGTCATTTTCTCTAGCAAAGGTCAATGTCCTGCAGCTCCAAGACTACTGCCACTACTCACAATCACATCACCTTTACTCTTGGGTTTTCCATCCATCACATCAGGCATTTTGTCTTCTTGTACTGCATCTGTAGGGCGGAGATCAGCTCTTGCGTTTCACCGTCTCTACAGCTGGGAAGGCTGGCACACTGGGCATTCAGAAGTCACATTCACTACCTCAGCACCATTTATATGTTGCTTCTAACTGTTCACATGTCATAATTTTCTGGCTTAGTTAAGTAATGCTGTTAATTAGAGCAGAGCAATCTAGATTAAATCACAGTTAAGCGGAGGGTTGTTACGTGCTAATGGTACAATTTATGGTTTGGATAGAAATCCTCTCATGATGTTTGTGTGCAAGAAGGGGCAAAACCATTTCAGTTGTGAAAGCAGAAGGGCTTCTTACAATTGCAGGGCATTAAAGGTCACCAGCAGCATGCATAAGCACAGTGGGGCAGCAGGAAACAAAGGCAGACTGCTCCACCCTTTTGCTCTTGTGGGAGGGTGATGTAGAGTGATACCTGGATGGGATGCAAGGCCCAGACATGGCTGTCAAGAGCTTCATTACCCCTCTACATGGCACTGGCAAAGCTTCTGCTTCACAGCCTTTTAAAGGGTGCTGTAAGGGGACCCCTGGCTGATGTTTTTCACATAGACCTGTTCCAGGATAATCATAGAATCAACCAAGTTGGAAGAGACCTCCGAGATCATCTGGTCAAACCTATCACCCAACCCTGTCCAATCCACCAGACCATGGCACTAAGTGCATCATCCAGGCTTTTTCTGAACACCTTCAGGGATGGCAACTCCACCACAGGAAGTCAGGGGCTGGAAGGGACCCAAAGAGATCATCAAGTCCAACCCCCCTGGCAGAGCAGGACCATAATCTAGCTCAGGTCACACAGGAACACATCCAGACCACCTCCTCAGGCAGCCCATTTCAATGGCAAATCACTCTCTCAATGATCATTTCTGGAGTCAGTCTAGAGAGCAGTTACCACATAAAATCTGCCTGCCAGCCTTCCCAGAGCGTTGGCACTCTCACTGCAATTCCCAGTGGTTAACGACTGCATGTCAAAACCACTCCAGAATTTGACCACTGCCTATCAATGCAATCAGATAAGGCCAGGGGCTTTCAGCTGTCTCAGAAGGACAGCTGTCCATTTCAGCCTGTTTGTGGCTCTTTTGCTGGCACAGTACAATCCTCAGCTGCCCATGCTTCTGACTCCATCGTCCTGTTACCTCTCATAACCACCATCGCACAGAGACAGGCATCTTGGTCACCTTCTCTTGTACAAGAGGACTGCAAAACGAGGTTTAATTAATGCTAATGTCCAGATGGCTTAACTAAATACATTCCATGGCTTCTGCTGGATGCACCCCATCACCTCTTCCCCCCAACCCCACCACAGCACACAGACATGCCACTAAGGGAAGCACTTTGAAACAAGCACCCAGGTGAAATTCAAAGCAAACACAAACAGGATCTTAGGGCCACTGGGATGCTCAAAGGGCTGGAGCACCTCTCCTGTGGGGACAGACTGAAAGAGTTGGGGCTGTTCAGTCTGGAGAAGAGGAGGCTCCCAGGTGACCTTCTTGTGGCCTTTCAGTACCTGAAGGGGGCCCACAAAAATGCTGAGGAAGGACTTTTTAGGCTATCAGGTAGTGACAGGACTAGGGGGAATGGAGCAAAGCTGGAGATGGGTAGGTTCAGACTGGATGTGAGGAGGAAGTTGTTGAGCATGAGAGTGGTGAGAGCCTGGAATGGGTTGCCCAGGGAGGTGGTTGAGGCCCCATGCCTGGAGCTGTTTAAGGGCAGGCTGGATGAGGCTGTGGGCAGCCTGATCTAGGGTAGGGTGCCCCTGGCCATGGTAGAGGGGTTGGAACTGGATGATCCTTGTGGTCCCTCCCAACCCTGACTGATTCTATGATCTCTGACACCAAATCTGTAGCTTAAACTATGGGCAGTCCTGCTGAAATAATGGCACCCAAATCTGCCTGCAAACCAGTATAACTGTAAGGAAATCCAATTAATTATTCAAGATGTTGTGCTATTATTATGTTAATATTATACTTTACAGGCTTTTATAAGTTTGTGCTGTCATCATTTCTCACATTCATGGCTTAAGATCTTTTTTTTATTTTTGATGAATTGTGTGCAATATGGACAAGAGGCACTGTGTGGATAAGGAAACCATAGAATGGTCTAGGTTGGAAGGGAACTCAGAAGATCATCCAGCTCCAACCCCCTGCCATAGGCAGGGACACCTCCCACTAGAGCAGGCTGCTCAAGGCCTCATCCAGCCTGGCCTTGAACACCTCCAGGGAGGAAGCATCCACAACCTCCCTGGGCAACCTGTGCCAGTGTCTTACCACCCTCACTGTGAAGAACTTCCTCCTAACATCCAGTCTAAATCTTCCCTCCTCCAGCTTAAACCCATTCCCCCTCGTCCTGACATTCCCAGACCTTGTCAGTAGTCCCTCCACAGCCTTCCTGTAGGCTCCCTTCAGATACTGGAAGGCCACTCTAAGGTCTTCTTGAATTCTTCTCTTCTCCAGACTGAAGAGCCCCAACTCTTGTAGCCTGTCCTCATAGCAGAGGTGCTCCAGCCCTCTAATCATCTTCNTCCAGCACCTCAACATCTTTCTTGAATTGAGAGGCCCAGAACTGGACACAGCACTCAATGATTCTTATGAAACTTATGAAGCTGTAGGGCTACATGGGCAATATTTTGAGATGACTTCATAGACTAGCATATTATCCCTGTAAAACAGAAACATCCCCTCATTTACATTAAGGTTTGAAATTGGAGCTTTGCATGCAGAGGACTCAATTTATCTCTAGCAAAAAGACATAAAAAATAATTAATGTAGATTTTGCTCTGTACCAACTTCCAGGTGGTGAAATTGTCAAAAACTCTCAACTCTGGTCAAGGCAGATTATGCCTGAAGTAAAAGTTGAATTAAAATCATGGGAACACTCTACACAGCAGTTGCTTTTAGGAGTCCCTAAATATGCTCTGCAATGACACCAAGACAGATTTTGTTCTTTCCCAGTCTAGGAGGAAATTTCGATGACCTTCAGACTCTAGCACCTATCACTAACAAACGTGGCCCTTGGAGCTACATTTCTAGCTCAGACATAGGGGAGAGGTGAACACTCCAGGGATAGGCCATAGAATGGCAGCCATAGATAAGTTAATGTAATTCCATTGGAGCATCAAGAGCTTTATGTCTACAAGCACAGCTTGTTCTTTCCCTTGATGGCTTCTGCTGCTTCAGCTGCACCTGCTGCTGTCTTCCCCCGCTGCTGTTTTGGCTGCTTTGCTGCGTCACCAATGCTTGACCCCCTCCCCATCATCCTTAAGGTTATTATATCTCTGTGGTAGTTTATTTCTCCTTATACTGTTGTAGTTGAACTACAAGGACTACAATTTCACTTTTCTCTGACTTTCCAAAAGAATCCATGGCGTGCTGAGTTTATTCTACCGAGGGAGAGGTCCACCCTAACCCGGGACACAAAATACATACACAGGTTTGGCCACTGCTTACTCATTGTTCTCAATGATGTAATGCAGCTGATGGGGATGAACCCAAAGAGCATTGGGGAATATTTCTGGGGAAAGATGCCTGTTGTCTGCTTGGTGCAGGCATAAGGATAGTCCCTGGCACAGATTTGGCCCACGTTGTCTGAGGTTTCCCAACAGTCCCCAGCAGAGCTTGGATAAAAGACAGTTACTCCCAGTAGAGATTTTGGCTGTGCCCAGCCTTTTGTAGATGGTTATACAGTATGGACATAGGCCTTTACTTGACAGTTGGCCCCCAAGCCAAGCAATGGCATGATCACACATTAACACAGATGGAGCCAGATGGTTCATGACAAAACACAGGGGGGAAAAAAAAAAGATCCTTTAAGCACAACTTGCAGACCAAGTTCCTATGTTGTCAACTCTGATTTTATTGTCAGCACCATGAAGCTTGATATTTTGTGTAAAATCTTTGTTCCTGGAAAGAAGGGATATAAATCTAAGCTTCTTTTTGAAAAGCATCTTAATAGTTCTTTTTAGTTTCATTTTTATCTTTGTTTCTAGATCGGTGGGGAGGGAGACTGCAGAGAGCAGCTTCATGCTGTGACCTGAATTGATTCTAGCATCACTTTTTGAAGATAGCTAATACCACACTGGAGCTGAATGAAATCTCCTAACATTGGCCATCCACTGCACTGATAACCCAGCAAAGAGGTTGCCTTTCACAGGGATTTGTTCTTTAGCTTAATTTTTATTAGGGCTTTCCAACTCAAAGCCACTGGAACCCTCCAGGCAAGCTTGTGTTTGTGGGCTAACTAAAAGAACAAGGCTGAAAAATAAAACCAAAGAGTTCACATCAACTTTAAAGCCAGATCCTAATCTGTGATTTCTTCTGTGTTCTTTAAAGAAAATGAAATCTCACTCTAATTCAAGCCCTGACCTTAAGGGAACTGTGATTTGACAGCAAAAATTGCTAATGAGCTTGTATGTTCTGACTGACAAACACTAGCTTACACAGAACAAGACAACACAGAATCAAACCAGGTTGGAAGAGACCTCCAAGATCATCCAGTCCAACCTAGCACCCAGCCCTAGCCAGTCAACCAGACCATGGCACTAAGTGCCTCAGCCAGTCCTGCACCAGGGTAGGTTTAGGCTAGACATTAGGAAGAAATTCTTCACAGCAAGAGTGATTGCCCATTGGAATGGGCTGCCCAAAGAGGTGGTGGAGTCACCATCCCTAGAGGTGTTTAAAAGGAAACTGGATGAGGCACTTGGGCCATGGTTTAGTTAATAAGTTGGCCATGGTTTAGTTAATTAGAAGGTATTAAGTGACAGGTTGGACTCAATGATCTTGAAGGTCTTCTCCAACCTGGTTAAGCCTGTGATGGACACTGTGTGTCTACTGGCACCCACCAGCTGAACATGATTCCCAGGACTCTTCCATGGAGCACTCTACAAGGAAAATCTCACAGGTGGAAAGCAAGCCTGCAGTAAGAGCAGTATCATAGAATCAACCAAGTTGGAAGAGACCTCCAAGCTCATCCAGTCCAACCTAGCACCCAGCCCTAGCCAGTCATCAAGACTATGGCACTAAATGCCTCAGCCAGTCTTTTCTTGACCACCTCCAGGGACGTTGACTCCAGCACCATCAGTAGGTATGAATCAGCTTTAAACTGATCTATTTTGAATGCTGATGCTTTATGATATGAGGACAGTGTGAAAAGAAGATTACTATTTTAATCAGATCTTTCATTGGCTTTTCCCAAAATTATACCAGCAATAAAGATGAAGGTTTGCAGAGAATCAATTTTAGTCCTCTGTTTTATGCTGACCCTTCCTGACATCTGAGATTCTGCAACATTGGAGGCTGACATTATTAGTTGTTCAGCTCTATCAAACTGGAAATTTCACCTTATTAAAATGCAGTTGCTATGGAAACCCTCTAGTTCTGTGGATTTTTTGCTTGCAGGCCGTAGTGCAAAAAATCTTAGTACCAATATACAAGTCAATGCACATCATTTTAAAGTACCTTCTTGGTGCTTGGATGCTCTTAAAATGAAAGGAAAAAAATACCAATAAGCAGTTTAAGTTGTTGCACTTTATCTTAATGTACTGGAAAGAGTGAAAGATGCTTTTCAACACTTATCTTGGGTTTATGCCACAGAGAAAGAGTACCTAGACAGAGACTGCTTCTGAAATTGCCTTTCTTTTTCTCTTTTACTAAAGCTAACACTTCTAGAGGCCCAGTTCCTGTCTCCTTTTTTTATTCATACTTACTAATTTGAATATTTTTATTTTAATAGCTTTGTCCTTGGGGTTTGAAGGCCTCTTTTCTTCCTTTGGAACTCTGGGAAACTCACTTTTCAGATGTGTGTCAGGCTGTTCTGCTTTATGACAAGGGAAAGGGGCTTTCTCAGTTAATAATGAAACAAACTGATGATCCGTGTGCCTAGGGTGTAGGAGAAACCTCAAGTAGAGCAGGAAGCAAACCATGCAACACTGCAGACCAACCTTCATTCACCTCCCTGTGTTAACATTATTTGTTGGATTGGCTTTTCTTAAATACAGTTTTATTTCACCTTCTGTCACTGAGGTCAGGAATATCTATTCACCTTACATCCTTCACTGTAGTAACATGCACAAAACAGAAGACAACAGTCCACAGAGCTGGGCAATCACCACTGGTGCATGAGAACTGGATCACAGGATGCCAGGGGTTGGAAGGGACCCAAAGAGATCATCAAGTCCAATCCCCCTGCCAGAACAGGAACATACAATCTAGCTCAGGTCACAGAGGAATGCATCCAGACAGGCCTTGAAATTCTCCAGATGAGGAGACTCCACAACCTCTCTGGCAGCCTGTTCCAGTGCTCTGTGACCCTTACAGTAAAGAAGTTCCCCCTTGTGTTGAGGCAGAACCTCCTGTGCTGCAGCTTCCATCCATTGATCCTTGTCCTATCCCAAGGAAGCAAGTGAGCAGAGCCTGTCCCTCCCTTCCTGGCCAGCCCTCAGATGTTTATAAACATTTATTAAATCCCCTCTAAGTCTTCTCTTCTCCAGACTAAAAAGCCCCAGGTCCCTCAGCCTCTCCTCATCAGGCAGTGTGCCAGTCCCCTAATCATCCTCATAGCCCTCTGCTGGACCCTCTCCAGCAGATCCCTGTCCCTCTTAAACTGGGGAGCCCAAAACTGAACACGGTATTCAAGATGAGGTCTCAGCAGGGCAGAGTAGAGGGGGAGGAGAACCTCCCTTGATCTGCTGGACACACTCTTCTTAATACACCCCAGGATCCCATTGGCCTTCTTGGCCACAAGGGCACATTGCTGTGCCATGGTTAACTTGTTAGCCACCAGGACCCCCAGGGCCCTCTCCACAGGACTGCTCTCCAGCAGATCACCTCCCAGCCTGTACTGGTGGAGTTTGTTATTCCTCCCCGTGTGAAGGACTCTGCACTTGTCCTTGTTGAACCTCATTTGGTTTGTCTGTGTCCAGCTCTCCAACCTGTCCAAGTCTTACAGCTGGAGGCTGTGCAGCCTCCAGCTGTATCAGCCAAGTCTCCCAATTTGGTGTCATCAACAAACTTGCTGAGCAGACTCTGTCTGTCTGTGCCTTCATCAATGTCATTGATGAAGATGGTGAACAGCAGCAGACCCAGCACTAATCCCTGGGGGACTTCACTGGTTACAGCTCTCCAGCTGAACCTGGCACCACTGATCACCACTCTTTGAACTCTATCTTGTATCCAGTTCCTAATCCACCTCACTGTCTGCTTTTCCATCCCACACCTCCTGAGCTTGCTCACTAGGATGTCAAGGGAGACAGTGTCAAAGGACTTGCTAAAGCCAAGGTCTCTCTGAATCTACCCATTCAGTTATGCCATCAGAGAATGCTATCAGGTTAGTCAAGCATGATTGGACTCATGGCTGGACAGCTAAGGTTTTATCCACAGCTTTAGTGCAGGTTTTCTGGGTATGGAGTGACTCTACAGGATATGTTCTGGGTCAGAGGAAAGTTTTGGCATCTTATTCTCAGCCTGGCTAACAGTAGATGGCTAAGAACAAACAAATGGCAGTGTTGCATTTCTGATGTATTGTTACAGCCTTCAGCAACCTGAAGTTCAGGATCCTGACTTCCCCTGCCATATTTTTGTCTAATGTGTGGTTTAGTCAGGTCTAAGTTTTACACCAACTGAACTACCCTGTTAGAATCACAGATTCATTTCTGTTGCAAAACACCTCTAAGACTGTAAAGTCCAAGCTTCAACTCAACACTACCATGGCCATTAAAACATGTCCTGAAATATCACATCTACATGTTTTTTTAACTTCTCCAGGGATGCTGACTCCACCAGCTCCCTGGGCAGCCTGGACAGCAGTGGCTGACCAATCTTTTAGTGTAAAAAAATTTCCTAATATCCAGTCTAAACCTGCCCTGCTGCAACTTGAGGCCACTTCCTCTCATGACTGAGGAGAGGAAACCAACACACCCAGCTCAAAACAATCTCCTTTTAGAATAGAATAGAATCAACCAGGTTGGAAGAGACCTCNTCTCTGGACACATTCCAGCACCTCAACATCTCTCTTGAATTGAGGAGCCCAGACCTGGACACAGCACTCAAGGTGTGGCCTCACCAGTGCTGAGTAGAGGGGAAGAATAACCTCCCTTGTCCTGTTGGCCACACAGTTCCTAATCCAGGCCAGCATGCCTGTAGGGAGCTGTAGAGAGTGAGGTCTCCACTCAGCCTCCTTTTTTCCATAATAAACAATCCTAATTCTCTCATCCACTTCGATGCCCCAAACCTTTCCAGAGGACTGTATGAAGAGCCTCACCAGTTTTCCATTTGCCCTCTGGTCCTGCGTTACAGGAGTTGGCATGTAGTCACACATGAGGTGTGTAATCCACCTTCTTCACATGCTCACAACTTCATAAACCTTTGTTCCATCATTCCTGGGCTATTGATTATGGGCAAGACAGTGCAGTTCTCCATTCTGCTATATCTCACCTCAAAACAGCAATAACGAGAGCTTTCTCTTCTCAGAGAACACTTCTCTATACACACTAAAGAAATGGCAGTACTACAGTTAAAATAATAACCAAGCTTACGTCCATGGGTTGGTGCTGAGTCAGAAGAGAAGCAATAACAACTTCACAACACCTTGTTTTCTAGCAGAAAGCCACAAGGCTTTTGCCACAATGAGGCCAAAATCATCCCCTACCAAAACTGTCACTTCAGGCAAACAGATGAATCATATAATCCTTTTCATTGGACAAGACCTTCAGGATTGCTAAATCCAACCATTTTCCACCCAAACAAACTTCTGAAGGTATTTAAATTGAAGCACATCCATGCTTCCCAGCCTGGTAGCCACACAAAATGAGTATTTCAAAGCCACGTGGTATACACAAGCCCTTATGATACTACTTTCTGAGGTAATATACATGCTCATACATTCTTTCCTGCCCTGAACATTGAAATCCCAAGCTGGACCTGGGTACAGCAATAGATTAACCCCAGTTTTATCATCTGCCCCTTGCTCAAGGCTCTTTGAAGCCCTGGGGATAGCATTCCACAGCACAGAGCAGCTCTCACCAAGCTCCTTCAGCAGCAAAAGAGACATCACTCTGAGAGGAAAATTGCTTTGAAGCCTTTCTGCTGGGTCAACCATGCTTCAGCTGGATGTTCCTGGAGCTTTTCTACTGCCTGGTGTCTTGAACTCATAGAATCATTTTGGTTGGAGAAGAGCTTTCAGCTCAAGTCCAACCACTACCTACCTCTGCCAAGTCTGGTGCCAAACCATAGAATCAGAGAATGGTTTGGGTTGGAACATACCTCAAAAAGTCTTCTAGTCCAATTTCCATCTACATCCCTCAGAAACACATCTTTGTCTCTTTCAAACAGAGATGGGGATTCAAGCACCTCCTTGGGAAGCCTATTCCAGTGGTTGAGAACCACTTCAGTGAAGAAGTCTATTCCAATAGCCAACCTAAGCCTCCCCTGGCAGAAGGAGACCAATGCATGAGATAATGCATGGGATAGAATTTAATAATCCCTTGATTTTCACTAATGAATTCAAATATTTTTCTCACCAGAAAGCCTAACTTTCCCATGACAGCAACACATTCAGCTGGCTCTACTCTTGGCACATAGGAGAAAACTGCTTACAGACCTTTTTCCTAGCTATTTATAGTCATACTCAGGCACTGACTCTATTTCATTTTCATATACTGCTCCAGCTCACCTCAGCATTCACAAAGCTTCAGGAGCTTAAATTAGGGCATTGGTGGCCACTATGCATTCATTGCTCACACCACTTTTAGTGAAGGTGCTCATGCAAAGCAGGATCCACCTAGATCTCCTTGGCCTCTAATTAATTGCAGAGATGGAAGAGTAAAACAAAAATCTTAATAAATAGTTTTCAGTGCCCCTCACTACAAGAAAGACTTTGAGTTGCTGGAGCGTGTCCAGAGAAGGGCAACAACATTGGTGAGGAACTTGGAGAACAGGTCTTGTGAGGAGCACCTGAGGGAAATGGGGCTGCTTATGCCAGAAATGAGGAAGCTCAAGGAGAGACCTGATTGCTCTCTAGAGGTCCCTGAAAGGAGGCTGGAGTAAAAGGAGCAGGGAGGTCAGTCTCTTCTCCCTAGTATCAGGTGATAGAATGAGAGGAAATGGCCTCAAATTGTGCCAGAGGAGGTTTAGATTGAATAGAAGGGGAAAATTATCTACAGAAGGAGTGGTCTGGCATTGAACCAGGCTGCCCAGGGAGGTGATGGAATCACTGTCCCTGAAGATGTTCAAGAAATGAGTGAACATGGCATTTTGGGATGTGGTTTAATGGCCATGCTGATCTTAGGTTGACAATTGGACTCAGTGACAGGCTGGATGTTAGGAGGAAGATCTTCACAGAGAGTGACTGCCATTGGAATGGGCTGCCCAGGGAGGTGGTGGAGTCGCCATCCCTGGAGGGGTTCAAGCAAAGCCTGGATGAGGCACTTAGTGCCATGGTCTGGTTGATTGGCTNGGTTGATTCTATGATCTTAAAGGTCTTTTCCAACCAAAACAATTCTATGACTTTAAGAGACCAGACAGTAGAAAAGCTCCACAAACATCCATCCAAAGCATGGCTGACGCAGCAGAAAGGCTTCAAAGTCAATACTGAGAAGCAGATCTGTTCACAGAGATTGCTTTTTGATTCTTTTCTGACTGCTGTTACTCACACTGATGTAGCAGTGACATTTAACATTTTAAGAGGGGCAGGTTAGTTCTATATTTTAAAAGAAAACAGAGGGCAAGTTTAACCCCAGTAATGTTAGTTGTGTCATGCTCAAGGCTTCATTGCTTGGAGGTCTCCAGGACCTTTACTGTGCTTGCACTACCCCAATTAACATGAAATTACTTCCTTATTAGCAAGTAGATGCATAGCAGTGAACACAGACCTATTAAAATGTATGAGTTGCATATTAGTAACCCACGCTGGGACTTAGTTGTTCCCCTCCACATTCTGCTTAAATAACTGCTGGAAAGAATGCAACAGATGAAGGAAAAAATATTCTTAGCTACAGACATAAGGAATTAATTTTATGAAATGCTTCTTTTCTCATTTCTGTGTTTTCAGTTTGACTCCAGCTTGATGATTCTCACTGCTTTTAAATTGATTCTAATTAATTTCATAATGCCAGTAAACTGCCTCTCAGATTTTGATTTTTCAGTTAAATAAAACTGGCCTCTTTTCCAAAGGATTTTATGGCTTATCTACATCCCTTCTCATAGTAGTCGTTGCTCTCTTGGCTACTGAAATGCTGTCTTGCAGAAAGGAAGGTGAAACAGGCTGCCACTTCTTAATCAACTACCCTACCCCCTGGACTCGAATTTAAAAGTGAATTCCTTGCCCTCCTTATTCTATGGCCCTATAAAAGCAGCAGTAGGGCTTCAAGAGAAGAGTCAGAGGTATGATCCCTGGATTTAGGCTGCTGCTCCAGCCTTGACAAGATACATGTTAAGATGTTCCCTTGGTATATTCTATCTGCTACAATTTGCCTTTGGTCACTTAGAATCAACCAGGTTGAAAAACACCTCCAAGATCATCCAGTTCAACCTAGCACCCAGCCCTATCCAGTCAACTAGACCATGGAACCGAGTGCCTCATCCAGCCTTTTCTTGAACACCTCCAGGGACAGCGACTCAACCAGCCCATTCCAATGCCAATCACTCTCTCTGGCAAGAAATTCCTCCTAACACCCAGCCTAGACCTCCCCCAGCACAACTTGAGACTGTGTCCCCTTGATCCATTGCTGGTTGCCTGGCAGAAGAGACCAACCCCACCTGGCTACAACCTCCCTTCAGGTAGTTACAGACAGCAATGAGCTCTGCCCTGACCCTCCTCTTCTCCAGGCTGCACACCCCCAGCTCCCTCAGCCTCTCCTCACAGGGCTGTGCTCCAGGCCCCTCACCAGCTTCATCACCCTTCTCTGGACAGGTTCCAGCACCTCAACATCTCTCTTGAGGCCTGACCAGTGCTGAGTACAGGGGCAGAATAACCTCCCTCGTCCTACTGGCCACACTGTTCCTGATCCAGGCCAGGATGCCATTGGCTCTCTTGGCTACCTGGGCACACTGCTGGCTCATCTTCAGCTACTATCTACCAGTACCTCCAGATCCCTCTCAGCCTGGGTGCTCTCCAGCCACTCTGTCCCCAGCCTGTAGCACTGCTTTTGGTTGTTGTGGCCAAAGTGCAGAACCCTGCACTTGGCCTTGTTCAGTCTCATCCCATTGGCCTCTGCCCACCCATCCAGCCTGTCCAGGTCCCTCTGCAGGGCTCTCCTACCTTCCAACAGATCCACAGCTGCTCCTAGCTTGGTGTCATCTGCAAACTTACTGATGCTGGACTCAATCCCCTCATCCAGATAAAAAATAAAGATGTTGGAACAGGACTGGGCCCAGCACTGATCCTTGGGGAACCCCAACAAAACTTTGAGTCATTCCTCTTTGTCTTCTAAAAGGAAACAAAGAAGTGGAGATTCCACCAACAAACTCTGTCTATTGGCTCCATAGGCTGGTTTCTGTGGATACTATGCATAATCCCCCCCACATATTGCATATAAAGCATAGCTACTGCTCAGTTATGGATTCTGGGGAGAGAGATGCTCATGGCTGGAGACTGTCACTCTCTTTTAGTGGTACTTAGGTTTCCTTTGCAGTCTTCAGCCATTGGGCATTGCAGAGGCACTCTCATCATCTCAAAACTCCTCCAAACACTTCCTCTTATTAGAGCTTAAGCCTTAAGTTAGGCCATGCCAGGGAGATATCTGGATTTAATATTCAAATATTCATTTGTTAATGCTCACTGCTAATTTAGTGCCGTGACAAACGAGCTATATCTGCCCTCCCTGATACAGTAAAAATGTTTATATATTAATATATTCATATCCCTACAAAAGGAGAAGCCCTAATAGCCAAGCTCCCCACCTGAGCACACCTTAGAGCTGTGAGCTAAGAACACCTCACTGGGAATTGAGAGAGTGTGGTTTGAGACTTTCCCTCCCCTCTTCCCTCAGGAGACTGGATGTGCTAGTTTGGAGCTAGCTAGAATGGTTTGGTGAGAAGAATTAGATCATAGGCTGAGAAATGAAAACAATGGTGAGGTCTACTTCCCTCACAGTCTTGCTGAGATGTGTAAAGAAGAAAGGCAAAACTTGAGATAAAGTCACTTCTGCTCTGCACTGTGTGCTGGGCTGTTCTCTTCTGCTTTGCCTGCTGGGGAGCTGAGGCTGCTGGCTGAACTCCATCTTGCTTTCTAACCTCACCCTCCATTTGCTTTGCTGATTCACCTTTGCTTCTTAACCCCCCTGGCTGAACCTCCATTCTTCCTTGGGACTGGGGTAAGGTTGAGAGGGGTAGGGGGAAGGTGAGGGGTGGCTGAGAGCCCCTCCTGGGGACTCAGGTTTCTGGGAGGGCTGTTGTATTTCTGTATTACCTTTTTACCTTGTCTATTTCTGTCTATAACTGTATATACTGTAAATATCTGCTTGTAAATTGTGCCAGCTGTAAATATAAGCTTCATTCATATTTCCAGAGCTGGCTGAGTCTAGTCTGGGTGATTTCTAAAGTGTGGGGGGGCGGGGGACACCCAAACCATCACACTGGATCTAGAGGTAAGGTGAGTGGACATTGAGGTCTGGTGATCCTATCATGAGTCAAGCATGATCAAACACTGCAAGTGCATCAGCAGTGCCATGGCCTCATGCTGTTATGCGTGAGCTCAACAAGCCCAAACATCACAGTATCGAGCAGCAGATGAAGGGGGACTAGAGGTGTTTCAGAGGGGTGCCATAGCACCACACAGCTGCCTGCCTTTTGTGCATTTACTTTGCCAGTGACTATAACACTGTCATTTTATTCCTTGCTCCCTTTCAAATTGGCTATACAAAAGGAGTAGAAATAAGATTTTGCTTCCTGTTCCTTAATTCCGAGGTACATTCCTATATAGTTCTGATTTTTAACCTTCCATTTGCTGAGATTCAGTTACAGGACTCTAAAGCACTCCTCCAGACACTTCTTATGTTGTGGCTTTACTGGCTGACTGTGCATTGACCTTGCACTTGTGTTAATGTCACAGAAACACTCAGGTTGGAAAAGACCCCCAAGACCCCCAAGTCCAACCAACATTCCTACTCTATAAGGTTCATCCTTAAACCACATCCTCGAGCACCACATCCAAATGACTTTTAAACACTTCCAGGGTCAGTGACTCAACAACCTCCCTGGGTAGCCCATTCCAATGCCTGACCACTCTTGCTGGGAAAGAAATTTCCTAATATCCAATCTAAACCCACCCAGTCACAGCTTGAGGCCATTCCCTCTTGTTCTATCACTAATTACCCCCGAGAAGAGACCACCAGCAGCCCCTCCACAACATCCTTTCAGGTACCTGTAGACAGTGATGAGGTGTCCCCTCAGCCTCCTCTCCTTCCAACTAACCACCCCCAGCTCCCTCAGTTGCTCTTCATAAGATTTATTTTCCAGGCCTTTCACCAGCTTCATTGCCCTCCTCTGCACTCACCCCAGCATATCCACATCCTTCCTGTAACGAGGTGCCAAAAACTCTGTCCCTATGTACATTTTGTCCCTTTTCTCATATACATTACAGTCAATGCATGTCTCCTTCACCTATCCCTTGCCCAGAACACATCCAATTGCTGCAGGTCCTCAGATACCCCAAGCAGAGCACAGCTTCTCTGCTTTCTGTATCCTTCACTAGTTATCATTAATCCCTTAGCACTTTCCTTTGCTCTGGTATTTCATGGAAGAGTTTATATACTGTAAGTTGCCTCCTGCCTCCCTTTCCCTTAAGTTACCATCTGTTCTGCATTATCCTCAAATGTTCTCTGCAGTTCAACAAACTTCCACTAAAAACATGGGCTTGTTCCCTTCCCTTCTTCACTCTAAATCTGGCTCTGTATAAAGTCTGTGTGCAGCTGCTCAGTACTTACTTGGAGGTTTATCTGCTACCTCAAGGCTTTGTTTGCCATCCCTTTTATCCCTCAGTTTCTTGATGTTGTATTCCCCTTTTTTCTTTCTAGAATGAAAGAGTGAGGAATAAGTGCACCTACAGACTCTCTTTGAGGACCTGCAACCCCATCCAGCCTCTGCTATTGCCATCGAGTTGGCTACCAGAGCAGGCATCCTTTCAGCTTGCGCTATGAACTCAGTTGCCTACTCAGGCACTCAGTGACATTCTACAAGCTGCCAGGTGAAATATTTCTGTGCTTTAACATTTGCTTCAACAGAACATTTCCTTCCCTTGCCACTGTGACTTTTTATTTCATCCTGAACTGTAAGATGTTGTGATTTCCTCTGTAACGTTTCAGGCTTCTGTGGGCCACCCCTAGCTAAATGCTACAAAGATCCACATAGTCATAGGTTTGTTGCTGATGTGGCTCTTTCTGTCCAACATTGGCCAGCTGTTTCTGCAGCCACCCAGACCACAGAGAGGACCAGCACCAGAGTCTTCCTCAACTAATGGAAGATCACTATCTCAGTTCTGCAAAATCCTGTTTCCCATTGGTAAAACTGCACCTCCAGAATCTGTTCAGAAGCTTACTCCTTGGACCAGACTATTTTCTGTGAGTTATTTGTATCTCCATGTTGCAGATGGTATGAAATGTGTTCACTGAACTCACTACCAAGGACCTTCCCTCTTCTAATCTATGTATGGCCTGTTCCTTTTGCCTTTTTATTTGTGGCCTGGACTAGATGATCTTGGAGGTCTCTTCCAACCTGCTTGATTCTATGACGACCTGCTGGAAAGCAGCTCCATGAAGAAGGACGTTGGAGTCCTGGTGGACAGTAAGTTATCCACGCAACAGCAGTGTGCCCTTGTGCCCACGAAGGCAAATGATATCCTGGGGTACATTAAGAAGAGTGTGACAAGCAGGTCAAGGGAGGCTGTCCTCCCCCTGTACCCTGCCCTGGTGACACCACATCTGGAGTATTGTGTCCAGTTCTGGACTCCTCAGTTCAAGAGTGACAGGGATAGTGAGAGTCCAGTGGAAACTACAAGAACAATTAAGTGACTGGAACAGCTGACTTATGAGGAAAGGCTGAGAGATTTGAGGCTGTTTAGTCTGGGAAAGAGAAGAGGGGATTTTATTAATGCTTTAAAAGATCTGAAGGGTGGCTATGAAGAAGAAGGAATCACTCTCCTTTCAGTGGTGCCCTATGACTGGACAACAGGCAATGGATGCAAGCTGGAACATAGAAAGTTCCACGTCAACATGAGTAAAACTGTATTTGTTCTGAGGGTGCTGGAGCACCAGAACAGCTGCCCAGAGAGTCTGTGGAGTCTCATTCCTTAGATACTTTCAAGACCCATTTGATGCATTCCTGTATGGCCTGCTCTAGGTCACCATGCTTTGGCTCAGAGGTCCCCTCCGGCCCCTACCACCTGTGCAAACATAGAATCATAGAATCAACCAGGCTGCAAGAGACCTCCAAGATCATCCAGTCCAACCTAGCACCCAGCCCTATCCAGTCATCTAAACCATGGCACTAAGTGCCTCATCCAGGCTTTGCTTGAACACCTCCAGGGAAAGCAACTCCACCACCTCCCTGGGCAGCCCATTCCAATGCCAATCACTCTCTCTGGGAAGAACTTCCTCCTAACATCCAGCCTATACCTCCCCTGGCATAACTTGAGACTGTGTCTCCTTGTCTGTTGCTGGTTGCCTGGCAGAAGAGACCAACCCCCACCTGGCTACAGCCTCCCTTCAGGTAGCTGTAAGACAGCAATGAGGTCTGCCCTGAGCCTCCTCTTCTCCAGGCTAAACACCCCCAGCTCCCTCAGCCTCTCCTCATAGGGTTTGTGTTCCAGGCCCCTCACCAGCTTTGTTGCCCTTCTCTGGACATGCTCCAACACCTCAACATCTCTCTTGAATTGAGGAGCCCAGAACTGGACACAGCACTCAAGGTGTGGCCTGGCCAGTGTTGAGTACAGGGAAAGAATAACCTCCCTTGTTTTTAACTTCATCCTTCTTTGGCCCAAAGCTGAAAAATCACATTTCATAGAAAACCAGAAACATATTAGCCTGGTTTCTTCACAGGGTTAGTTCGTGAGTTGCTATTGAGTTGTGGTTCATGTCTGAGCTAATCCTAGGGACCACAAAAACGATGTTAAAACTCCAGGGAAAAAGGTAAGTAGGTTTCTCCTGTTTCGACTCTTTTTACTAAGTTTCTACATGACCATCAAGAGGTGGTAGAAATAACTATGACAGCCTCCTAGAGCATTGCAGCTTTGCCTCTTTAAGAGCAGCCTAGTGAGTGGCACATGTTTGCCCTTCACTGCAGACAACTAAGTACCTGCAGATACCCATGGGTAGAGAGTTGGCCATCATGACTAATTAGCTCAAGCAACAGATTAGAGTGGAGAGATATAAAGAGGTTAGAAGATGCTTATCTCATTAACTGGCACAAAGACTGTGACATTCTCAATACACAAACTGCTGACAAGAAAACAAAATGAATTGTTTCACTCATTAAAAGGAGGAATTCAATCTTAGCTGATTGACACACCATAGAAACATATCACTCATTTTCAAACCAAGTGACACTGGGATGTAAAAGAAATGATATGAACCAGTCTTTTTACTGCAAGAAAGAGCTGAGCTAGTTTTAGTCTTGCTTCATATTTATTTGAATTAAGCTTTGTGTTTATTTGAATCAAATGCAATTTTGCTGGGAGTTAGCAAAGTGATCTACAGGTTTCAGGACTAATATTTGAGAGAAGGGGAATTTAGAATCATAGTCATAGAATCAACCTGGTTAGAAGAGACCTCCAAGATCATCCAGTCCAACCTAGCACCCAGCCCTATCCAGTCAACCAGACCATGGCACTAAGTGCCTCATCCAGGCTTTTCCTGAACACCCCCAGGGACGGTGACTCCCCCCCCCCCCTGGGCAGCCCATTCCAATGCCAATCACTCTCTCTGGGAAGAATCTTCCTCCTAACATCCAGCCTAGACCTCCCCTGGCACAACTTGAGACTGTGTCCCCTTGTTCTGTTGCTGGTTGCCTGGGAGAAGAGACCAACCCCATCTGGCTACAACCTCCCTTCAGGTAGTTGTGGAGGCTCAGCGCAGAGCTCATTGCTGTCTACTTCTCCAGGCTGACCACCCCCAGCTCCCTCAGCCTCTCCTCATCAGGTTTGCATTCCAGGCCTTTCAGCAGCTTCATCACCCTTCTCTGGGCACGTTCCAGTATCTCAACATCTCTCTTGAATTGAGGGGCCCAGAACTGGACAATTTAGAGCTACTGTAGGAAGAATCAAAGAGTCAACACTAGAATAAAAGGGTTCAAACAACCATCTGTGAGATGAGGAAGAGCTGATATATATGCTGCATTGGGGGCAACTTCTAGATTTGATAACAGAATCACTTAATTGACACAAAATGTGAACTGCAACACTCTCCAATGATCACACAAGGGTGTGACTCTACACTGAATGGAAGAAGGGCTCAAAAAACAAGATGAGAAAGTGAGAAAGTCACACAAAGGCAAAAGGCAGTCAGTGGTGAGCTGCACTGCATCATGGTGAGAGACACTTCCCCGCAGCAGCTTTGTTCTGAGGATTCAGATTTCCCCACAGCTCTTCTGTTTAAATCCTGTTATGCCAAAATTGTTAAAGTGATCCCGTGGGGCATTTCCTATCGTGTTACAGAGGTCTCATCACCCACAGTGAATCAAAGAGAGGACTCATGTTACCAGCTTAGGCCAAGCAGTGGATCACTTCCATGGGGTTTTAGGTTACCTTATTTTTCCTCTCCATTGCCTCTAAGTAGTTTTTCTGGCAAACATCCATGCTACTTAAAACAGCAGAGCAGGCATTCAGCCTAAAAAGCCCCAGAAACCTCTCTCTTTTCAAAAAGAAACCAACTTGCTCTCTGATTCTGTGTCACTTGGCATTTTTACTTGGCTGCCAGGGAAAGAAAAGGGTTCTCCATGTTTTCCAGAAGCTGAGTGTGGCACTTGAGCTCAATGTGACTGTTACACTTGTACCAGGAGAGCATATTATAAGGTCATGCAGATGTTAAAGGAGGAATCATTCTATGATTCTATGATACTGTCACCTTCAGCAAAAGCAGCCACTGATGTCTCAGTTGGTGCCATTGAAGGTTTTATTTAGGTTATGTCTGAGGATGAGGGAAGAGGTTCAAGTAAAATAAGTAATAACTCATGGGATGCTGTCTCAGGCTCACAGATAGCAATTTATCTCCTCTAGATTTGGCAGTTATCCAGAAATTGCTTGATAATATTTGGGACATCTGGGCCAGGCAGGGTATAAAATGATATAAAATCACAGAATCATAGAATGGTTTAGGTTGGAAGGGAC
Source organism: Tricholaema leucomelas (assembly GCA_013400475.1). Taxonomy (NCBI): domain Eukaryota; kingdom Metazoa; phylum Chordata; class Aves; order Piciformes; family Lybiidae; genus Tricholaema lacrymosa; species Tricholaema leucomelas. The sequence goes on along the minus strand of WAAF01003214.1, from coordinate 125,047 downwards.
CTCAAGGATCATCCAGCTCCAACCCCCTGCCATAGGCAGGGACACCTCCCACTAGAGCAGGCTGCTCAAGGCCTCATCCAGCCTGGCTTTAAATGCCTCCAGGGAGGAAGCATCCACAACCTCCCAGGGCAACCCGTTCCCATGGAGAATGCCTTCAATGGAGAATGCCTTCATCTCACTGTGATCCTCATCAATTCTCTTACTATAGTTTACAAAATTTACATTTATAAGCAAACCACTACAGGCAGATAGCAGATTTTTATTGAGAGAAATTTCCCAGTAAAATTCACTATTAAATTGGCATTTTGCTCTCCGGTGCATTTGATTTTCTAGACTGGAGTGTTAGAGCTTCCACCACAGAGGAGGCATTTGTGCTGCTGGAACTGTTTAGAAGCCATCTCATGTATATCATAGAATCATAGCATGTCAGGGGCTGGAAGGGACCTCCAAAGCTCATCCAGTCCAATGTCCCTGGCCAGAGCAGGATCATCTAGATCAGATCACACAGGTCCAATGCCCCTGCCAGAGCAGGATCACCTAGACCAGATCCTCCAGGCAGGTTTTGAATATCTCCTGAGAGGGAGACTCCACAACCCCCCTGGGCAGCCTGTTCCAGTGCTCTGTCACCCTCACACTGAAAAAACATCCTCCTCATGTTTAAATGAAGCTTCCTATGCCTCAGCTTCCATCCATTGCCCCTTGTCCTGTCATCAGGCATCACTGAGCAGTGCCTGGCTCCAGCCTCCTGGCACTCAGCCTTCACAGATCTCTAAACATTGATGAGGTCACCTCTCGGTCTCCTCTTCTCCATGTCGTTCCTTTATTCTGGACAAGTAAGGTCTCATTGCTTTAGGCATCACTGTTTGAGCCCACTTACAGCCTCTTTCCCTCAACAACAGGACAAAGAGTTCTCCAAGACTCAAAGTCATATAAAACCTTCTCCAGCAGAGCACCTGGCCCGTGTACCTTCATACATGCCTAACTTAATTTCCACCTGTGCTACGCAGAGCAAACAGAAACTGAGCAAACAGTTCCTTTACAGTTTCTCTGCACTAAATACATCTGACAAGAACCAGGTAATGAAATGTTTTGCTCAGTATGGGTTAGAGCTGACCAGCCCTAGACAAAGCAGAAGACTCTAGGGTTTTTTACAATCACTTTGATGAAAGCTAAGTTGTTTGCCTTTGCTCTCTTTAATCAGTGCCTTTTTTTTTCCTATTGATTTCATGTAAAAGTATTTGTGACCTAAACAAGAAAACACTAATAGAACTATCACCTATGACCTCCTTTTTTATTGTCTCAGAAGATGAGCAAGAGCCATGCTATATAAAGCTGTCTTTCTGTTTTATGGCATGCTCTAGTGGCACAGCAACAGAAAGGTCACTAAGAGAACAGTCCAAGTTTCTGAAGCCAACGATGTTAACTGTATTTCAGCCTATCCTAGGAACAGTGTTCTTTTAATTAATGCACTTGTGGGCAACTGTCAAATATTTGTATATTTTAAGCATTTGGTCCAATGAGCTTTACAACAGTAAATAAGAAAAATACCTTTCAACTCACTCTCCTTATTTGAGATTGTTTGCAGCATCTCTGTGACAGCATTTTAATGGGCTTTAGCATTGTCCTTCTGTGTCCAGCATCTCTGTGACAGCATTTTAATGGGCTTTAGCATTGTCCTTCTGTGTCCAGCATCTCTGTGACAGCATTTTAATGGGCTTTAGCATTGTCCTTCTGTGTCCAGCATCTCTGTGACAGCATTTTAATGGGCTTTAGTATTGTCCTTCCATTTTCAGAGCCAGCAAGAGAAGCAGAAGAAATGTAACACAAATGAATGCTAAAGCAGTATTCTCCAAGCCTTAAACGCTGATGCAGTATGCTACATATTTTTATGGCTCTCTCAAACCCACAGTGCAGCTTAAATCTCATCTGCCTCTTATTGTATGGAATTTTTTAATGATGTGAAAGTCCAGTTAGGGTTTTAGGTTCCTAAGTGTGATGCAGTGTTGAGAGATAATGCTTTTGTGAATGACAGAATTTAGAACAACATAGTACACAGCTTGGGGGAAAACAGGCAATCATCACACCCAGGTAATCCTGGTTTTATCACCCTGCATATATGGGAGGGAGAAAGCATGGAGCCAACCACAGAATGATAGGGGTTGGGAGGAACCTCTGGAGATCATCCAGTCCAAACCCCCCTGCCAGTGCAGTCACCTAGGGCATATTGCACAGGGTGGCATCCATCTGGGTTTTGAACAACTCCAGAGGGGACTCCAGCACCTTTGTGGGCAGCCTGTTTCAGTGCTCCATGATCCTCAAAATAAAGAAGTTGCTCCTCATATTTAAATGAAACTTCCTAGGCTCATGTTTGTGCCTGCTGTGTCTTGTCCTGTCACTGAGCAACACTGAAAAAAGACTGGTCCCATCCTCCTGATGGCCACCCTTTAAGGATTTTAAAGCAGTGATAAGATCCTCCTTCAGTCTTCTCTTCCCCAGGCTTGAAAGGTTGAAGTCCCTTAGCCTTTCATCATAATTAAAATCTTAAAACTGTATAGTAAGAATGATTCAGCACTGAGAGGACAATGTTACTAGGTTATTCGTGTTTTATTTGTGAATTGCAGAATTGGCAATCACTTAGCAGAAGGTAAATGCAACTAGAGTGGGTTAACAGAATCATAGAGTCAAGCAGGTTGGAAGAGACCTCTGAGATCATCCAGTCCAACCTAGCACCCAGCCCTAGCCAGTCAACCAGACCATGGCACTAAGTGCCTCATCCAGGCTTTTCTGAAACCCCTCCAGGGACAGTGACTCCACCACCTCCCTGGGCAGCCCATTCCAATGCCAATCACTCTCTCTGCCAACAACTTCCTCCTAACATCCAGCCTGTATCTCCCCTGGCACAACTTGAGACTGTGTCCCCTTGTTCTGTTGCTGGTTGCCTGGCAGAAGAGACCAACCCCCACCTGGCTACAGCCTCCCTTCAGGTAGTTGTAGACAGCAATGGGGTCACTCCTGAGCCTCCTCTTCTCCAGGCTGCACACCCCCAGCTCTCTCAGCCTCTCCTCATAGGTTTCAGCCAGCAGCTAGATCATGCATTACTCTGATTTTGCAAGAAGGATTGCCCTGCATTTGTGTTTGTTTGCCTTCTGGTTACACACTTGCTCTTGCTTACAGGAGTATGTTTTAAAAAACACTTTTAAATTATACCTGCACAACTGGAAAACAAATATCGAAGTGGAACAGTCACTTTTGCAGCTACTTGACAGCAAAAGCTCAAGTTGTGCCGAGGGAAGTATAGGCTGGATGTTAGGAGGAAGTTCTTCACAGAGAGAGTGATTGGCATTGGAATGGGCTGCCCAGGGAGGTGGTGGAGTCACCATCCCTGGGGGTGTTCAGGAAAAGACTGGATGAGGCACTTAGTGCCATGGTCTGGTTGACTGGCTAGGGCTGGGTGCTAGGTTGGACTGGATGATCTTGGAGGTCTCTTGCAACCTGGTTGATTCTATTCTATTCTATTCTTGAGGTGATGACCTGCCTGGTCTGTAGGTGCTGGATGGTAGCAGTGATCATCTTTGAAGAAGGAAGCTTCTGGCTTCACGTTCAAACACAATGGGAGCTAGAAGCAGATGGAGTTCTCACAGAGTTGTTTTGGGCTTTGGCCAGAGGTGATGCATGTTCTCCTCATGAGTATTTATTACTGTCCTTCAGTTCTTTAAAATCCTTCCAAAGCAGGTAAGGCAGGTCAGGGGGAAATCATAGCTTTATTGCTCTGCTTATGAACAAGCATTTCCATAAACTTCAGATGATTCAGCTTGTACCAGAAAGAAGTGCAAACACCTTTGCATGTCAGTACTTGTAGCTATTGAAGACAATGCTGGCTCATTCTCTTACTTTCTTTCTCCCACCACCACCCCCCTTTCCCTATGACAGCCTCACTAATGGAACATATCTTAGTTGAAACAAAGTCTACTATTCATGCAACTCCTTTTGCACATCATTTGAGCTGAGACTTGACTCTGCATGTGTTGCTGGAATACCTAAATACATTCTGTCATCTGGGGTTACATTTGCTCTTATGTTCAATTGGTAAAGCTGAAGGCCTTAATTAATTAGAATAGAATCAATCAGGTTGGAAGAGACCTCCAAGATCATCCAGTCCAACCTAGCACCCAGCCCTAGCCAGTCATCTAGACCATGGCACTAAGTGCCTCCTCCAGGCTTTTTCCTGAACACCCCCAGGGATAGCAACTCCACCACCTCCCTGGGCAGCCCATTCCAATGCCAATCACTCTCACTGGGAAGAATCTTCCTCCTAACATCCAGCCTAAACCTTCCCTGGCACAACTTGAGACTGTGTCCCCTTGTCCTGTTGCTGGTTGCCTGGCGGAAGAGACCAACCCCACCTGGCTACAGCCTCCCTTCAGGTAGTTGTAGACAGCAATGAGGTCACCCCTGAGCCTCCTCTTCTCCAGGCTAAACACCCCCAGCTCCCCCAGCCTCTCCCCATAGGGTTTGTGTTCCAGGCCCCTCACCAGCCTTGTTGCCCTTCTCTGGACACGTTCCAGCACCTCAACATCTCTCTTGAATTGAGGAGCCCAGAACTGGACACAGCACTCAAGGTGTGGCCTGACCAGTGTTGAGTACAGGGTAAAATAACCTCCCTTGTCCTACTGACCACACTGTTCCTGATCCAGGCCAGGATGGCATTGGCTGTCTTGGCCACCTGAGCACACTACTTAGCTACCTCTCTGCCTTCATTATAGGGACTCAAACAATAGAAGGCAAATATTATAATCATAACTGCAAGATAACTTTCTCAGTATGAAACTGAGAATGAAAAAAGTTTTTTCAGAGTGGACCTTGTTGGCTGCTGCTACTGCATCTTACTCTTTCTTCAGCTTTTTGCAGCTTTTTTCCTAGAAGAGAAAACCCCAGGGAAGAAAATAATTCTTGCTAGCCTTGCTGTTTGACTGATTACCCTTGATATTCTGCTCTCATTTTGGCTTTGTTTTCAGGTTATGATTTGCCTAAGTAAAATGCTAACAAGTAAATAACTCTTCAAGAATTGCATTACCTTTACATACTCATTTAAGCCTGCTCCTCAGAGTCAAGGTAGAATTTTATATCCTGGTCTATCTTTTTCTTCACTTCCACACTTCCTAAATGACAACACTATTTCTCTCTGGAGATTTTTTAATGTCTCCCCAAAAAACACCCCATATCAGAAGAGTGGCTGTTGAACATATGGCTACTTGGTTACACAAACAGCTGCTCTAAGTGTTAAGTAGTTTCTTCTACTAGACTGGTTGCTGTTGAACTGGTGTTGACTGCTTATCAGAAGGGCTTCCTCATCCCTTTGAGAGTAGAAGCAGATACGGTCAGGACACAGCCCACCCTAGATCTTACAGAACGTCAGGTCACTGGACAAAGTGTTACCTTTCTTATCATAGAATCAACCAGGTTGGAAGAGACCTCCAAGATCATCCAGTCCAACCTAGCACCCAGCCCTAGCCAGTCAACCAGACCATGGCACTAAGTGCCTCATCCAGGCTTTTCTTTAACACCTCCAGGGACTGTGACTCCACCACCTCCCTGGGCAGCCCATTCCAATGCCAATCACTCTCTCTGCCAACAACTTCCTCCTAACATCCAGCCTAAACTTCCCCTGGCACAACCCCCACCTGGCTACAACCTCCCTTCAGGTAGTTGTAGACAGCAATGAGGTCACCCCTGAGCCTCCTCTTCTCCAGGCTAAACACCCCCAGCTCCCTCAGCCTCTCCTCATAGGGTTTGTGTTCCAGGCCCCTCACCAGCTTTGTTGCCCTTCTCTGGACACCTTCCAGCACCTCAACATCTCTCTTGAATTGAGGAGCCCAGAACTGGACACAGCACTCAAGGTGTGGCCTGACCAGTGTTGAGTACAGGGGCAGAATAACCTCCCTTGTCCCACTGGCCACACTGTTCCTGATCCAGGCCAGGATGCCATTGGCTCTCTTGGCCACCTGGGCACACTGCTAGGTCGTGTTCAGCCTAATATAAGTACTCTCCACAAGAAGTTTGGTGCTCAAACACTGTGAAGCCCAATTGTAGCTTATGTTGGAGAATCATGTCTTCTGTTATGCATAAATGTATCCAACCTAGGTCCCATGCCAGAAGTCTACCATGAATGTCACTTGGCAAAGGTTTCTGGCAAGCTATCCTGGTCTTTGGTATCTTTGCAGTTAAGCCATCAAGACCAGACATGTCCACAGTGGTATGAAAAGTCATTTTTGTAATGTTTTCTGTCTTTTAGAAATCAAGGGAAGAAAAGACTCAAGGTTTTTCAGTTGGAAATTTTGGGTTCTAAGTCTAAGGAGTTTAACATTTAGTAGTTCCCACAATGATATCTTACTCTCCTATAACCATGCTCCAATATTTTTAATGGGAAGGGTAAACAACTGTGGTCTGCCACACTCCCTCTACCTCCTTTTTTGCTAGTAATATGCCTGGAGAGAAAACAAACCAACCAAGCCCTGCATAAAGTTGTCATTGCAAAAGGAAACAATGCCTTATGAATTACTCTGACAGAAACTGTAAACAGAGCTTGGGTAGAACTTGGAGCAGTTCTGGAAGGCTTAATTCAAGTCCTTTCTAACACAGAATATTACTCCACTTACTAGTGTCTATATCAGACATGTAGAAGTCTTATCCTCTCCTAAAGGATAAAAGCTTTGTTGACACATTGTAGGTACTTTTAGCATGAAAAGGCAACTGTGCTAGTTTGAAGCAAGCTAGAATGTTCTGGTGAGAAGGACTAGATCACAGGCTGTGAAAGGGAAACAGTGGTGATGTCTACTTCACTCATAGCCTCGCTGAGATGTATAAGAATAAAAAGCAAAGCAAAGATAAAGTCACTTCTGCTGCTGGCAAGCTCTGGGCTGCATCTGTCTCCTAACCACACCCTCCATTTCCTTGGCTAATCCACTTTGCTTCCTAACCCCCTGGCCAAGCCTCCATTTCTTCCTTGGGACTGGGGTAAGGTCGAAAGGGGTAAGGGGAAGGTGAAGGGGCAGCTGAGAGCCCCTCCTGGGGGACTCAGGTTTCTGGGAGGGCTGTTGTGTTTCTGTATTACCTTTTTAACCTTGTATATTTCTGTCTATAACTGTATATACTGTAAATATCTGCCTGTATATTGTGCCAGCTGTAAATATAAGCTTCATTCATATTTCTAGAGCCAGCTGAGTCTAGTCTGGGTGATTTCTAAAGGGGGGGGGGCAGGGAACACCCAAACCACCACAGCAGTGCAAATACATATTCCAGTAGTTTTAAAGAACATCAACAATAGGAGAGGAGATCAAATGATTCAGATTGCAAGATGAAATCTTGCCTTTTTGTGGCCCTAATCCTCGGTTTTCCTATGCAGCACAAATTGACATGCAGATGAAATACTGCAGATTGGGATTGTGTCAGACACCTTTTCATTGCCAAGAGCTGAAAGATTAAACCAAGGCAATAATTTCTGACGTGGCAGTATGTGCTAGTTTGAGCCTAGCTAGAATGTTTTGGTGAGAAGAATTAGATCATAGGCTGAGAAATGAAAACAATGGTGAGGTCTACTTCCCTCACAGTCTTGCTGAGATGTGGAAAGAAGAAAGGCAAAACATGAGATAAAGTCACTTCTGCTCTGCACTGTGTGCTGGGCTGTTCTCTTCTGCTTTGCCTGCTGGGGAGCTGAGGCTGCTGGCTGAACTCCATCTTGCTTTCTAACCTCACCCTCCATTTGCTTGGCTGATTTCATCTTCTTAATCCTCTTGGCCAAACCTCCATTCTTGCTTAGGACTGGGGTAAGGTTGAGAGGGGTAGAGGGAAGGTGAGGGGGTGGTTGAGAGCCCCTCCTGGGGACTCAGGTTTCTGGGAGGGGAGTTGTGTCTGTATTACCTTTTTCCCTTGTCTATTTCTGTCTATAACTGTATATACTGTAAATATCTGCTTGTAAATTGTGCCAGCTGTAAATATAAGCTTCATTCATATTTCCAGAGCTGGCTGAGTCTAGTCTGGGTGATTTCTAAAGTGTGGGGGGCGGGGGACACCCAAACCTTCACATAGTATCACCCTACATGTTTCGCTGCACTGATGATCTCGTATCATTGTCTCACACATGTCAGCATTTAGAACTTGAAATGTACCATGATTAAGTAACTGAAACTTCTAGCATGGTGCTCCACAAAACACATAAGCTCTAAAGAAAATCAAATTAAGAAAAAGGTAAAGCCATTTTCTTCACTTGCTTCAACTGAAGAGACTAGAAGACAGAACTGGGATTGCTAAATCCCAGTATTTAGATGTCAAGGTCCAGTATCTGAAGGGGGGCTACAAAAAGCTGGGGAGGGACTTTTTAGGCTATCGGGTAGCGACAGGGGAATGGAGCAAAGCTGGAGGTGGGGAGATTCAGCCTGGACGTGAGGAGGAAGTTCTTCACCATGAGAGAGGCTTTGGTCAGCCTGATCTAGGGTAGGGTGTCCCTGCCCATGGCTGGGGGGTTGGAACCAGCTGATCCTCGTGGTCCCTTCCAACCCTGACTGACTCTGTGATTCTAAGATAAGTTCAAAAACTGTCACTGTTCAAAACGTGCCTCATGAGAAGTGCAGCAGCACACTCCCTTCTCTAGTTAAGGTTATTACATGGAGCCCTGCACCAGCAAGATGCCACATAAGAGATTTAACTTCAGTTATAAGCTTATAGCTTCATACAGATGAAAAGGAAATGTTTGTCTTGAGTTGCATCACTCCTTTCTTCTGTGTAGATTAACAGAATGCTTTAGTACAAGACTCAGACCAGAAGTCACAAAGATTCTGCCTACACGGTACACATCACCTGTAGCTAATGGGATGCAGTAGAGATTTCAGTTTGCAGAAGGAAGCTCTTCATAATAAATACTTCTGTTTTCTGAACAATAGATGATATCCCAGGCTTCTTTACATAGCCAGCTAGCGTCTTTACATTGCTAAGCTAGACCACACCACTGCTGCAGGAGAGAGCACAGCTGCAGAAGTTCCCTCCCCCAGCACAGACCTCGCTGATGTGCAATAATTCTGTGTCTCCATGCAAGAATACCAATGCAGATGCAGTCTCGGCTTCATGATGTCAACCCTGCCTTCTCACATCGCTCATGGCTTTCTCTGTGATGCTGAGAAAACAATGTGTATATGGGTCTTGCTCTTCATGGCAATTTCTTTAGAGACAAATCCCACCTAAGCATCCCACATCCTTGTAACCATTTATTCCTTCATAAAGAGTGACACACACACAACTGAAGAGGACTGCAAAATAAATAGGTAAAGTGAAGAACAATGACTAACTGCAAGAGACGATGGCAATTATTATTTTAACTGATATTACAACTCTACAAATGTCATCTATGAACTGGACCCTGAACATGGGATCCATAAATGTTAGCATACTGCACAGGGATGTTCCTTGTAGGCATGGGAGACTTGAAGGACCTCGCTTCTCTCCAGGTTTTGAAAGCAAATCTCTGTACAGGAAGAAGACATCTCCTGCTGAGGATTTGAAAGCATGGACCGCCTGTTACGCACAAATGATCACTTCCTTCATTTTGCCCAAAGCTCAAAAGAGGCCAGTCTTTATATCAACAGCTCAGAAACTCAAATGTTCATTCACAGGAAAAGAATTGAAACTTTCCTCTTATATTTTCTACGATAGTAGCAAACTAAAGACAAAAGTCTCCTATTTCACAGACTCACAGAAACATTCCGGTTGGAGAAGATGCCCCAGGATCATCAAGTCTGACCATTACCCTTACTCTACAAAGTTTGCCCTTAAACCACATCCTCAAGTACCACATCCAAATGATTTGTTGGAACAGAGCATTAAGCTCTGGGCTAGTGGAGTGTCTGGTTCTGGACCATCCTCAGTTGCTCTTCTTTAAGCCCATCTATTTACTGCTTGTGGCGGTGGGGTGTTAAACACAAAGTTTCAGGTGGCACCTTTCAGTGCTGTACTCCTGAAGGCTGGACAATTTTATAGTAAATAAACAAACAGCTTATTAGAATAATAATTTTTTCCAGTCTGTGTTAAGAGCAAGAGTCCACTTCACTCTGAAGGGCAGCAGAAAAAATGTTTTACCAGCCCTGAAGGGTTTAATAAGCTGCTCAGTCAAAACTTCACCTTGCCATTTGGATTTCCAGCTCTGCAAAGGGTTTGCAGAACTTGCCCGAATTTGAAGATCATTTACACTGCAAGCAACACATGAGATGCAACTGCAAGATTATCACTCAGGATACAATGCTCCCAAAGAAGGCAGGCAGAAGGCACAAGCTTTATCACTGCACTCTCAATGATGCTGCCCTGTTTTATTTAAGGCTGAGACATTGTAAGGGGTATTAAAACCAACATAGCCATAAGACCCACATCAAATGATATAAAGTACACTTATGCTTAAGAAAAAGAGATCTGGGGAAACTAAATGAAACAGACTTTGCATTTAATTCACTTCACCTTCCAGTACAACAGAAATCCAAAGGAACAGTAAATATCTGTAATAAATGTCAGCCAAATGAGGAATTACTGCCATCAGTTATGGAATGCCAAGAAAATTGCGTTCTAAAGCACTCAGGTTTTTTTAAGTGTGTCAGCTGTAATGTGTACATACTACTCTTCTCCTCCAATACTGTTCATTTTCTGTAGTATTTAGGACTTTTAGGGTTTTTTCCCCCATTTTTTCTGTGGAATATGTTCTTGTTACCATTTCCATTGCAAAAGTCTCTGTAGCCATACAAAATTACCAGTGACACATCTGGGGGGAGGGTCAAGGGCCAGAAGGAAACACCAATAAAATCCCCCAAACACAAGGTGCTCTGTCCATACAAGTAAGATGCAAGATTTTGCAGAAGAGGTCACATCTTTGTTGCCACTTGGTTTGGGTGTCTTTTACAACCTTTCTCCAAGTCATTCAATATCAGGAAATATTGTTTCACTTAGTGCTCTGCAAAAGGCTCCCTAACATCCTCTCAGGGCAAAGCTCCTACAATCCTGTTGAAGTCATGGCTCCATGAAAGTATTAGAATTGAATAGAATCAACCAGGTTGGAAGAGACCTCCAAGATCATCCAGTCCAACCTAGCACCCAGACCTATCCAGTCAACTAGACCATGGCACCAAATGCCTCATCCAGTCTTTTCTTGAACACCTCCAGGGACAGTGACTCCACCACCTCCCTGGCAGCCCATTCCAATGCCAATCACTATCTCTGGCAAGACAAATTCTTCCTAACATCCAGCCTAGACCTCCCCTGGCACAACTTGAGGCTGTGTCCCCTTGTCCTGTTGGTGGTTGTCTGGGAGAAGAGACCAACCCCACCTGGCTACAATATTCTCTCTTACAGAATTTCTTCTGGTCATTCTCATATCATACCACAGGTGATGTACTCATCAGTACCTAGAAACAAAAAGATCTTCCTGCTACTAGAAGAATTTGCCTCTCTCTACCCGTTTTGGGGGTCAGGTTTTTTGTTTGGTTTTGTTTCTTTGCTCAGTTGATTGAACTGAACTCAACTTCATTCAGTCGGGTTTTGTCTTGTTGGTTTTGCTTGGTTGGTTTTCTTATGTTTTGTTTTTACTTTGCTCTTGCTAGCCTGTTATATTAACAAGTGCTTTACTTTGCAGTTAGCTCAAACACCTTCATTTCCAAAGCAATAAAGATATCCACATGCAAAGACATGAACTTAATGCTGCCAATACATGGTGGCCTGAAATGAAAGGAAAATAACCCCCAGGTAGGATAACTATTGTCTTTCAACCACATTTAGAGCTGCTTTATGGACAATTAGCAACCTGCCCCTTTTTAAATTACTTCAGTTTCTGAATATATTTAAGGTACTCAGTTTATATATCTTCTGGGTCTTAAAGTCAAAGAATCATTTTGGTTGGAAAACAGCTTTAAGATCACTGAGTCCAACTACTATCTAGCTCGAGTAAGCCTGCTGTCCTTCAACACCATCCCTCTCCTTTAAAATACTCCCAGAGGATGGGGATTCAACCCACCTCCCTGAGGAGCCAGTTCCAGTGCCTGAAAAGCAGGTCCAACCTTGCAGTAAAGTCAAGGTGAGAGAGAAATTAATAACAGAAGCAATCTGAACAATTGACAGCAGCTTTATGATCACTAATGTTCAAATGTTACCATCTGGTGACTAACCCCCACCCAATTTCTGAGTGGTGAACCACAGCCCTTTGTACCTGTTTTCACCTAATATGATGTAATCTGCAAGTCTGCAGATGTCACTAAGCTGGGGGCAGATGTGACTGAGTTGGAGGGCAGAAGGGCTCTGCAGCAGGACCTTGACCGCCTGGACAGATGGGCAGAGCCCAAGGGGATGGCGTTCAATGGCTCCAAGTGCAGGGTCCTGCACTTTGGCCACAACAACCCCATGCAGAGATACAGGCTGGGGTCGGAGTGGCTGGAGAGCAGCCAGACAGAGAGGGATCTGGGGGTGCTGATTGATACCCGCCTGAACATGAGCCAGCAGTGTGCCCAGGTGGCCAAGAGAGCCAGTGGCATCCTGGCCTGCATCAGGAATGGTGTGGCCAGCAGGAGCAGGGAGGTCATTCTGCCCCTGTACTCTGCACTGGTTAGACCACACCTTGAGTACTGTGTTCAGTTCTGGGCCCCCCAGTTTAGAAGGGACATTGAGATGCTTGAGCGTGTCCAGAGAAGGGCGACGAGGCTGGTGAGAGGCCTCGAGCACAGCCCTACGAGGAGAGGCTGAGGGAGCTGGGATTGTTTAGCCTGGAGAAGAGGAGGCTCAGGGGAGACCTTATTGCTGTCTACAACTACCTGAGGGGTGGTTGTGGCCAGGGGGAGGTTGCTCTCTTCTCTCAGGTGGCCAGCGCCAGAACGAGAGGACACAGCCTCAGGCTGCGCCAGGGGAAGTTTAGGCTCGAGGTGAGGAGAAAGTTCTTCACTGAGAGAGTCATTGGCCACTGGAATGGGCTGCCCAGGGAGGTGGTGGAGTCGCCGTCCCTGGAGCTGTTCAAGGCAGGATTGGACGTGGCACTTGGTGCCATGGTCTAGCCTTGAGCTCTGTGGTAAAGGGTTGGACTTGATGATCTGTGAGGTCTCTTCCAACCTTGGTGATACTGTGAATAGAATAGAATAGAATCAATCAGGTTGGAAGAGACCTCCAAGATCATCCAGTCCAACCTATTACAACTGTAAGTTCCACAGATTTAGACAAAGGAAGGAAAGAAAGGCAAAATTAAAAGCACTGCATCCACAGTTTGTAAAGCTCACAGTATTGACACCTCTGGCTGGCCTGAAGTTAAAATATCACAGGTTAGAACAAAGAACTTACATGGACTGACTCCTCTGCAGCTTTTACTGAGAAGTTCTAAAGCAAAGATCCACATCCTAAAAATTCAAGTTTTATCCACTTGAGAAGATGGATATAAATGGTGCAAAAATCTCCTCAAGAGATATGCTGTAGGATAGTTTAAATGATGAAGCTTCACAGGGAAACAGATGAGGAATACAGATTACCAGAGTTAGAAGCAAACCCTAAGAGCTCTTCAAAGCTCACCTCACATTTTGTTGTTGGTTGGGGTTTTTTCTTTCCCTAAATATCTCTATATATGAAGAAGATTTATATATGAAGAAGTCTTGCAATCCTGCCCTGTGAAGGGCATAACCCATGAGAAACAACTTGACTGCTGCTCTTTCTGACGATGCAGATGTTTGAAAGCAGTGCTTGGGTTGCCTTTCTGCTAGAGATGTGGCATAAGCACAGTTGTTAAATATCACTGTTGAATTTACTACAGAGGTATAAACATAATAGAACAAGGGGACACAGTCTCAAGTTGTGCCAGGGGAAGTATAGGCTGGATGTTAGGAGGAAGTTGTTGGCAGAGAGAGTGATTGGCATTGGAATGGGCTGCCCAGGGAGGTGGTGGAGTCACCATCCCTGGGGGTGTTCAGGACAAGACTGGATGAGGCACTTAGTGCCATGGTCTGGTTGACTGGATAGGGCTGGGTGCTAGGTTGGACTGGATTATCTTGGAAGTCTCTTCCAACCTGGTTGATTCTATGATTCTAAAACAAAAGGAAACAGAATTGTCAAACGAAAGCAGAATCTCCACAAGGCCAGTTTTAGAGAGCAGATAATATTCAGGGACATGGAGAAAAGCCCTAACTCCACAGTAGCTTAGCTTCAAAATTCCAGGGTCTTGCGTCACAGATTTTTTTTTTTTTCAGTTTTGCCACAACAAGCTCCTGGCCACGCTGGCAGCTCCTGGCTGGGACAGATTAACTCTGTGCTGGGTCAAGAACTGTCTGGAAGGCCAAGCCCAGAGAGTGGTGGTGAATGGTGCCACATCCAGTTGGCAGCTGTCACTAGTGGTGTGCCCCAAGGAACAGTGCTGGGCACAGTCCTGTTCAACATCTTTTACTCATGATCTGGATGATGACATTGAGTCCAGCGTCAGTACGTTTGCAGATGACACCAAGCTAGGAGCAGGTGTGGATCTGTTGGAAGGTAGGAGAGCCCTGCAGAGGGACCTGGACAGACTGGATGGGTGGGCAGAGGCCAGTGGGATGAGATTGAACAAGGCCAAGTGCAGGGTTCTGCAGTT